>VXAZ01001682.1:451279-622755 GCA_013399875.1 Gymnorhina tibicen
GCAGCCATCGCCTGCGCGTGAGTGTGAGAGCGTGTGTGTGCGGGCGTGTGTGTGCGTGTGCCCGTGCCCGTGCCCGCTCCGGCGCGGGAGGCGGGATGCGGGGGGCGGGATGCGGAGCCCGCCCCGGGCCGCCGCGGGGAGCGCCTTANCGGCTCCGCGGCCCCACGCAGAGCTCTACCGCACCGAAGCTCCGCGCACCGCCGCCCCTCCAGACTGCCACGTACAGCCCCGCACGCCACCGACACACACAGGCAGAGCCCTGCACACCCCGAGCTTCACACACCGTCACCCTACACACCCCGCGTTGTACACCACCGACCGCACACACACGCAGCCCTACTCACAGTGAGCATCGCACACCATGGCCCCCATGCGCACACTTGTACAGTCCTACACACACACATACAGAGCCCTACACAGCCTGAGCATTGCACACCACCGACCACACACACATACAGAGCCCTACACACCGTGAGTGTCACACACCATGGCCCCCATGCACACACCTGTACAGCCCTATACACCCCAAGCGTCACACCCCACAGTCACACACCACAGTCACTCACCACACCTTCACATCTTGTGCTGACACTCCACGCACACAGGGATCCACACATTGCAGTTCCACTCAGGCACCTCACAAACACACACACACACACACATATGCACGCACACTGACCTCCACACACCACAGCCACACATACCCCAGCCCCACCCATCAAAACTCCTCAGGTCCCCAGCCAAACGCACCACAGCATCACACACTCCAAAACCTGCCTATGCCACGGCCCTTCACACATCTTCCCTAACCTCAGCATATACCCCAAGCACAGGCATGCACTCAGACCCATGACACGAGGGTGGAACTGGATGATCTTTAATGTTCCTTCCAACTGAAACCATTATGTGATTCTATGCTCATTACTTAACAACCTATATAGACGCAGCAAAATGTTCCCAATGGTTCAGAGGAGCCAGGCCGGCTCCAGAGGGTCCATCCCCAACCCTATGGCTCCTGAGCCATCACCCTGGGGAGGATGCAATCCCTCAGGTCACATCCTGCCTCTCACTTCATCAGGTTTCCAGCGGCAGGTGTTACCACAGGAGCCTGAGGCTGCTTCTCTGTACTGAGATAAGCCTGAGATACTGTACCTCCTAGTGTTGCCTTGCCCATAACTGTAGGCATCCTCCTGCATCAGAGCTGGGATTTTCAGCCTTACTCGGTGAAGACTGAGCTTGTCCTGATTTCTCTGAGCCTCAGGTTACATTCCCTTGGTTTAGGTCTTTCTCAAATCCTAGGACCGCAGGACTCATTACTGTAACTCTCCATCCGTAAAAGCAACTCTCTCTGTCTCACTCCTGGCTATACATTGTCTAAAGCCTCTGGATACCCTTCCTGAGATACGAGGGGGCAATGGGAACCCAGTGTCTTGCAGGTGGATCAGTTCAGAAGTCAGTCTCCAGGAATGAAGCCTTCTGAAAGGTGCGCCCCAAGCTAAGTGGATGAAACTGGTCACAAGGCTCTTTGGGAAACTCCTAGATGCAGGGAAGGAGGAAGAATTTGTTTTATCAATTCAGCAAACAAGAGTTCACCCAGGGCAAATTCTGAATCACATCACCTGTGTTACCAGAATAGTTACAGCACCGCATGGAGCAAGGAGGTCTCACCTGCCAAAAGAAGCCTGAATAGATCGGCAACAGGGGGAATGAGGGAAAGGTGGAGAAAAGAGGAAATATCTGATTTCGATCAACTCCTTAAAAATAGAAGTCTGATTACCTTTGCCCATTTCTGATTCCTCAAGGGAGGCAGGAGAAGAGGAATCTATAAATAGTTTGCAACACAGAGAATCCTATAGCAAAGTTGCTGGGAAAGATCAATAGCATGATTCAAGGAGGGCTCCAAATTACATCTCAGGGGAGGAAGGTGCTGAACAGAATTGATAAATGAGTTGCAAATGCTGTGTGTGTTGTGTGTATCTAATTAACAGAGGGTGACTGGGATCAATAGCAAGGAAGGAGATGGTCTAAAAATAGGACTCAGGCAGGGACTACAACCTGCGGGCAACAGCTTGGATGGAAATGTCCCCTGGAGTAACTAACCTTTAGCTGAAGGTTAGTGTGGGGCTAAAGCAGGGCTTGTGGGCAGCTGGGAAGGGATGAGGTCTCCAAGGGACTTAGGGCACAGAGCAGTGTGACATTGTGGGGATACAGGCATGGCCATGAGCTCAGAGCCTTCTTCTGATCAGGTGGCAGTGGCAAGATACTGGTTGGTGTGCTGCTTTCTGGAGAAATATCTGAATATTAACATTTTACTGGGGTTGTGGAACAGGAAATATTTGCAGTTCTGTGTATTCACAAAGTTTCAACATTGCTTAGAGAAAAGTAACAGTCATGTTTTTAAACATCTATTTACATCCATAAGAATCTGCATTTTTCTTCTTTTTTGCTGACCCTCTGGCTGGGGAAGTACCCACTACTCTGAGGACCATCCTTTGCTTATCCAGGCTCAA
Source organism: Gymnorhina tibicen (assembly GCA_013399875.1). NCBI lineage: Eukaryota > Metazoa > Chordata > Aves > Passeriformes > Artamidae > Gymnorhina > Gymnorhina tibicen. The sequence goes on from VXAZ01001682.1 coordinate 453,790, forward strand.
CACCATATATGTATTCGAGCCACAGAGAAAATAACTTGCAAAGAGGAGTGTCCTTCAATCCTTCCATCTACAACAGAGCTGTCAGGCAAACTCCAGGGAGAAGGACTGATGTTGGGCAGGATGGCTCAGCTTACAGGCTCTGCTGAAGTACCAGCTTCACCCAAGTGAGAGACAGAGACACACCAAGGAAAAGAAAATTCTTTTGCAGACTGAGTGCAGGATTTGGACCTGGGCTGTACAGCATGACCGAAAGAAAAGGAAACTCTGAAGATTAAGAATCTAGAAAATATCTCTGTCAGGAAAGGATTGGAGGGGTAAGTGGTGGGTGAAGAGCTTTTCTTTAGTAGAGACACAAGTGACTAAAAATTCCTGCACAAAAGATTTCTCCATAAGTTTAAAAGAAAAAAATTTAAAGTCTTTTATTCTGCTATAGATGGAGCTACCAAAGGAGCAAACCATGGTAATCACCAAAAGGAAAATTATCTCAAAGGGACAAAACATAACTTAGCTCCTCTCGGGCTAAGTCTAACTTGAGGGAGAGAATATAGGCTTGAAGACAGCTCTGAGCTGTGCAGTGGGTGCCCTGGCTGCTGACAGCTCTGCTAACCCAAAGTTGCACCTACTGTCTCCACAAAAAGCCAAGGGGAATTTAAAATCTCCCACGTTTAAAGTAAGAGCGTGTGGATGCTGTTGTGTCACAGCAGCTCTGCTGTTTTACCTTGAGTTCACTCTGCAACAAGGGCAAGAGCAAGCAGCGAGGCACCTGGATTCTGAGTTGTTCTCCACTCCGTCCTTTGGACCTGACAGAGGTTCTCCTTGAGAGAAATCCAATTCTCTCTGTGCAAGAAGGGGCTGAGAGCTGCCAATCCATGAGCCGTCTTCCAGATGAACCACAGGAGTCACAACAAACCAGAAAAGGAAAAAAGCCCCCAAAACAAGAAAAGTAACTGAAAAATATGATCAATACTAGAAAGAAGACCTAACCAGTTTATTTTTCAATACAGGTTATTAAGAAACCATTTTCTTTCTCTGAAAATGGTGGCATGAAGATGACCAGAACAGCAGTTCTGATTCAGGCTGAGGTTCATTGAGCCCAGAAACCCCTCATCCACAGAGGCTGTACAGGCACAAGGGAGAAGAGCAAATGGAACAAGTATGTGTGGTGCTTTTTCATCTCCTTAAATATTCTTCCAACCTCAGACTATTTGAAATCAGTAGATTTTCTGAGTTCTCAGTTAGTTGCTCTATCCAGTGACTCATGACAGATCTTTCTCCCAAGCACTTGTCCTCCCTCTTCCTGAACCCAGCTGAATTTCTTTGCATGCTCAGCAAAAATTCAAGCCAAGGCCAGGTTGGATGGGGCTTGGAGCAGCCTGGTCTGGTTGAAGGTGTCCCAGCCCATGGCAAGAGGGCTGGAATGAGATGGTCTTCAAGGTCCCCTTCCAACCCAAACCATTCTACAACTCTACGATTCTGTGACAAATTCTCATCGTCCCCAAAGATAAGTGGACCAATGGATCTGTTCTTCAGAGCAGGAAGAGCACTCGTTTTATCTGTTTAGATCAAGCTTCCTTCAGCGGTTGCTAGGCCCTGGGCTGGAACAGAGAACATGCTGTGCAATGTCCCCATGCCTTCAGGGCTTGGTAAAGACTGAAGTTCAAGAAGGTAGCCCCTTTTTTAGCCACTCTTCCTAGTGCAGAGCCATAAAGTGACATCTCCATGTGGCTCTCCCCTCTCTGCTACATAAGAGGAAGAGGGTCCATGTGTACAAGTGAGCAAGGCAGAGGTGTAGCTCTGGCTCACTTTGCCCTATAAAATGTCTCTGGCCCATTGGGGGTTTTCTTTGAATTACTACTATGAAAGAGTCACTGTGGATGTATTTGCTGTAGATGTTCTTTTAAGTGAAAATTCATGGAAGGTGGTCACACACAAGGAGTAGTTGTTGCCATGATGTTCAAATGAGAGGAGAGCTGCAAATCTGTAGCAGTTCCAGTACCTAGTGAGACTGGCAATACATAAGAAAGACGCTGCAATTTCAGTCATTAAGAATCACCAGAGGTCCCCCATAAAAATTCTTCCCTGAAAGTCTACAAAATTCATTCATTAAATGATCTGGCCATGAATGAAGTCTGTCCTTCACAATGCAGCTGCAGCAGCAAAGTAAACGTTGCAATTTTAAGAACTGGGAAGTGGCTGAGTTAAAAATGCAGTGCCTGACTCAAATCTGTCATAGCCATAACTATCAGTTCTGGTGGCCTTTGGATCAGGCTGTTACCAGGAATGCAAAGATTATGATGACAAGTATTAGTGACTGGGTTGTAAGGAGTCGGACTTCCCTTTAGCTTCACAAGCTCTCTTCATGTCCTTTGCTTCCGCCAGCTGTGTGCATTTGCACAGTCACTGAAGTGTTTGTGGACCACGGACTCAGTCGACTGAGTGCAAGAGGAAGCCGAGCTCGGGTTACTGGGTGAATGCACCTGTGTCCTTAGAGCAGTAGCTCAGGAAAATGATGGAGGAGGGAACCTTCCCTGTGCAGCTCTCATTTTATTCTTTGTACCTTTTTCCCATTGATGTTCAAAGGAGTGCAACCTCTGTTGGATACACTTGGGCAGGACTCACATGATTCAGTGGCGTTCCTTTCGTCAGGCAGTGTTTGTGCAGAAGCAGGTGGAACAGGGGACTGGTCCTTTAATTCTTGCCTCCATCCCCCCTGTGCCTGCAACATGACAGCCCTCTTGAAAGTAATCAGCAGTGACAGAAAACATGCACCAAGAGTCTCATTGACTTAGGCAGAGGGTGCTTGTGTGAAGCAACTTCACACGTGGGAGAAAAAAAAGAACAGGATCAGACCTACGCTCCGTATTTTTCCCACACTCGTTTCTTTTTACAGGGAATTCACTAATATTAAATCCACCTAGGTGGCAGGAATGTGAGCATCTGGTCCAACCTAAATAGTCTCTTCTGTTCTATTTTTATCCTCATGTATCATTTTTATTCTGCAGAGCCTGTGCGTGGCAGAAAGGGCGAGTTCACTTCTCAGTGTACAAGCCAAAGGTCTCTTTCAGAACTGTTGTGAAGGATTTGGAAGATATTTCACTCAAGCACAGAATTTATATATAGGCACAAAGCTTTCATTAAACATGAGCAGCCACGGGGACAGCATCAGTCACTGACGGTAATGTATGCACGTCTTGTAGGCACACTACAGAGGAGCGAGCTGCTTGGAGAAATTAACGCAGCAAAGGTGTTGGATGTGGATGCATTTGTTACTGAATCTTCTCCGTCTAAGTTTCCTGAGCCACTGTGACTTCCAGCTCTATTTGTAGATTACCAAATGCTCACAGTGTGACTGTCACTTTTGCATTTACTGCAGCTGATGCCTCAATGTGATATTTAACGCATATTTTAGATGAATAACTCCCATACCAAACCTGCCCCTGATTAAGTCTTTGGGGGAAGCCCTGGCAAGTTAGAAAGGAAGATCCCTGAACAGGTACAGCCCTCGCCATCACCATCAGAGGTAACTGAGCTGCAAAGATGCAGAGCTCTGGGAGAGACATCTTCCTGCAGCAATGGGTACTGTATTTTGGTGCAACAATTTCTGAATGAATTGGTGGAAAACGTGCACCTCATTAAAATCACCACTGCAGAATGAAAGCAATTGCTGAGGGGGCTTGCTGGCTATTGCAATAAGCTGCAACTGTTACTAATGCAATGCCACAGTAAAGGCAAAATAGGAGCTATCATGTATATTTGCTGTGGAATTGTCCTGTTTTGTCCAGAAAAAAATTGCTTAGAATATTTAGACTAACGCTGAATGAAATGTGAATGAAATGTTCTGTTTTATCTTACTTCTCTCTGTTGATTGCTTGAGCAGCAGGATCCAGCTTTTATCTCCTTGGAATAAATGGTTAATGTACACTCATCCTTTTTATTTGGAAGAGATTGAGTGGGGTCTTCCACACCTCCCTCTATTATTTTTTTCCTGTTTGAGGACACATGAATACACTCACCCTCCAGTTACTTCCATAATTTTGACAGTGCATTTTGTTCTAACATATTTTTTTTCTGGCCTCTACTCCCATCATTTACAACCTGACTGCCTCCCAGTAATGGAAACACTTTTCCCAACCAACATTTCCCTCCTGCATATACCATTTTTCAGGTAGGGAGCAAAGAGTTTTACCAAAGCTGCAGAGAAAGCCTGTGGAAGGTGGGGTAGCCAGTTACAGTGTTGGCCTAGTTCTTACACAAACCTCGATGGCACCTGGTGGGGAGTCCCCACTGCCTCCTTTTGCAGCTCTTGCCAAGCTGCCTCAGTCGTCCATGGCCTGAATATTCCAACATAATCCTTGAATACTCCAATTGTGGGTGCTACTTTGAACTCTACCTAGGATGCCTTAAGACCAACCAAGCCAATCTGTTGTAGAGCAAGTAGAAGAAAAGCCTCTTCCCTCATTTCCACAGACATGCTGGAAGTGTCAGATTTATCTCACCAAATTCAGACAGTGGTTGGACTGACTAGCAATTAAAAAGCTGGTGCTAAATATTGTTGTTACTGTATCTGACTGTGTTGAAATGGAAGTAAGACCAGACCATAGCAGCAGTTTAAAGTTCAGCTAATTCGATTACATTTAGCTGTGCCGGAGTCTCATACAGACATTTTCCAAAATAAATTCCAACCTGTATGTACACACAAAGCTAAACTGTTTCTTTGAAAGGGAGATTATAGTGTTACTGGTAGAGATCAGGCAGGATATTTACTGCAGTGGAAACCTTTCCTGAGAAACTCAGAGTCAGGGCAAAGGCAGTACCAGCTCATGGAGACAATTTCCCACCACCTCATATTATCACTTAGTTTGAACTGGAGGAGGGAAGGAAAGTGAACCTTTAATAACTGCCCAGATCTAAAATCAATTTCAGTGCTCAAGACAGCTTGTAAACACACAGTATGCTTTAAAAAGGATTGATGCTGAGCAAAGGGAGGTGCACATTTTCCTGCTGTTAAAGTCAACGCTCTTAAGCAGCTTCTGTTTTCGAGGGTGCATAAATGGCTACATTATGGAGAGCCTTCCTCTGTCTGAAGATGAGAGATTTGCTTCTCAGCTCTCTTACGCACATTTAAATCAGGAATAACCCACTGAGAATTGACCTGGTGTACATTTGTTATGAGAAAAGAATAGAAAAAAAAAAGTCCTGTATAAAAAATTTCTAAAAAGGATATAAATTATGATGATTTACACTTTTGGGCCAGGAGTTGAGATTCCTTTTAAAACCACAATTGATTGATGAAGCCTCCCAACATGCCTGTGATTCAGTAAGTACTACTCTCAGTTTGCAGATGGTTGCTCTGAAGCACAGCATTGCTATATGGTTACAAGCCCAGCAAAGGAATTAGTGGCAGAGCATGAACCAAATGCAGATTGCCATATCCTGGTTATTACAGAGCAGTGCTTTGGGACAGCACTTCTTCCTTGTGGCTGCTCACAACGCAGCGACAATTTCTGTGGTTTTGTGTCTCTCGGCTACCAAACTTGACAACTCAGCGTGGTACTGCTGTCTTTACACCTGCACAGTGTCAGATCTCATCATTCTGAGACCCATGGCTTTGCCTGACAATCCACAATACCCCCAGGGTTCAATACTGGGCCTGGTATTGTTTTACTTAGTCATAAATATCTTGGATAAGGGGCAGATGCCTCCTCAGGAAGTTTGCTGATGACACAAAGCTGGGACCAGTGGCCAATACCCCAGAGAGATGGGCAGCCCTGCAGAAGGACCTTGTCAGGTGGGAGAGATGGGCAGGTAAGGGCTGTCTGAAATTCAACAGAGGTAAATGGATCCTGCACCTGGGGAGGAGAAATAACCCCAGGCACCAGCACAGGCTGGGGGCTGACCTGCTGGAAAGCAGCTCTGCAGAGAAGGACCTGGGGGTTCTGGTGGACAACAGGCTGTCCCTGAGCCAGCAGGGCCCTTGTGGCCAAGAAGGCCAATGGGATCCTGGGGTGCATTAGGAAGAGCATTGCCAACAGGTCAAAGGAGGTGATCCTGTCCCTCTGCTCAGCTCTGGCGAGGCACATCTTGAGTGCTGTGTCCAGTTCCGGGCTCCTCAGGACAGGAGAGACATGGAGCTCCTGGATCTGGGCCACTGGAGGACAACCAAGTATGATTAATGGAGAGTCTGTTCTAGGAGGAAAGGCTGAGGGATCTGGGCCTGTTCTTCAAGAAGAGAAACTGAGAGGGGCCCTCATCCATGTCTGTCAGTGTCTGCAGGGAGGGCTCAGAGCATGGACCAGGCTCTTTTCCTAGTGAAACTGATGCCCAGGCATTAACTGATGCCCAGGAAGTCCCACCTGAACATGAGGAAGAACTTCTTTCCTGTGCAGTGACCGAGCGCTGAACAGATTGCCCAGAGAGGGTGTGGAGTATCCCTCACTGGAGATATTCCAGCACTCTCTGGGTACAATCCTGTGCCTGTGCTCTGGGATGGCCCTGCTGGAGCAGGGAGGTGGCACCAGATGACCCCGCTGTGGTCCCTTCCAGCCTGACCCATTCTGTGATTCTGTGTAATGCATTTTTCACTGAAGTTGAAAAACTGTGCTTACTAGAAGGTTTAGAGATACTCCACTGCCAGCCAGGCTCAGTAAGGCCATCCTGAAGGATCAGTCAAGAAAAGGGATGGCTGCCACTGACAGCTCACAATATTCATTTGCAAGACAGAAAAGATCAGTGATAAGGGCAGAATACACAAAGAAAGTGAAAAGAATGACAGCAAAGGTCATCACAAACGGGATCTAACCTAGATGGGGGAAAAAGCAGATGGGAAAGAAGGCGTAGGAGGCTGAGGAAGGAATCGGACAGAGAAATTGGATGCTGAGGATGTGGGGCTAGGAGGGAGATGGTGCAATCAGTCATTTGACACTGGGCAGAAAAAAATTGCAGTCAGAACTCAGAAAATGTTTATCAATGTCCACTTCAGCTGTGTCTGCAGCTTTTCCAGCTGTCTGGAGACTCTGGATGAATCCTCTTGGCATTTTCTCTTGAAGGCAACAAAGTAGAGGAGGGAACAGATAGCACCCGCATTTTATTTTCCCCAGGGCGACAGATACTCTGTCATGCAATGTTCCAAACCCAGGGGATTCTTGGGAAAGGCACATTATGTCCAGTGAGGTTATCACTGGCATGATACTGGAATAATAAAGTGGGCCCTCAGACCCGAACTCTGTCCTGAACCATGTGCCTTGAAGATTTCTGAGCACATCTCCTGCTAAGGCTTTTTCTTGCGTGGACATAACACTGCAGAGACCTTTGCCTGTGCTTGCATGTCAAGAGAAGATATGTGAGAAGCAAAAAAAAGAGCCAGATCTCCACCAGCTCCTCAGTTTTCTGTTGCCAGTCTGCCTTAGGAGAATCCTTGTGTGTGCTAGTATCTGAGGGGCATTAAACCTAACACACCTCCCAGCCATTCTCCTGAAAAGATGGTTTTAGGAGGGAAACTTGCTATTTAAATAGACATTCCTGAGATTAATTTTATGTCTGCAGTGGATTCATGTCTCTACTGCTAAACTATAGTGGAAAAGCATTTTTTGCAAGTGTCTGCAGACGCCTGCCTGCAAAGCAGAGCTTTGCATAAGCTTAGTAGCTTTTCCCCACCAGCAAAGCAAGCTGTCTGACTGCAGCACGCAGCTTCTGCTGCTTTTAGGACTTAGTGCCAGTTTAGCTAGACAGTGACTGTTCACACCTCCTCACACCCCCAGGCAATGCTGCTTGGCCAGTGAAAAGCTTGTGGTTAGTGGTGGCCAAGCAGCGTGAGTGGCTGAGTGGCGCTGGCCCTGGTGCTCCAGTGTGCGCTCCGGGCACTGCCAGGCTCTTCCTGGCTGAACCTGCTCTGAAGTCACATTAAATAACCCACAAGAGTTGCAGGTCAAAAGTCTGTGAGAAAATGGTAAAGGATATTTCTGGCCTGCTGAGTCAGTCAACGGAGATGGGAAGGAGGGGCTTGGGACTTTTTGGTTTTCTCTGAAGATCAGGCCTTGGCAAGGGCAATAATTTCTGGCAGACTGAAAGACCTATTGGGCAGATTGGAAAGTCTTGAAAAAGCCTTTTTTGAGCAGACTGAAAAGGCAGAAATCTGAGCTCTGAATATGAAGCTGCTTGATACATTCATAAGACCACTTACTATAAATCTCATCCTCTTATCAACTCTATGAACAGCAGGGCATATGATTGAATGTTTTTCATATATTGTGAAATAAACTGCTTCCACTTCCTACTGCAGAAAATGTCAGGTGTACAAGATAAAACAGGGGCTGAGGTACACTTCAGATCGTGGCACCTTCTGCATTTCAAACGTACGCAGCACCATCCCTCCACAAGCTACACAAGATTGAATTCATCACACTTTCCAGCACACTGCTAAGTAAAACAGAAGACTGATATACTACTAATAGTTGAGGCTTCTTATAGCAGCCTCATCTGTTATCACATCCTCCACCATCGTTCAACTTCTACTCCCACCTCGCAGTTACTCTGGCCCTCGTACTCTGTTTATCTTGCTCTTCCTCTCCTGACTCCGTGCCTCTTTCCGTGCTTCTCACTGTCCTGGATTCAGTTTGCCTGCTGATCCCTGATGCCACCAGCTCACATAAATCTCCAGGAAAAATCACTTCTGTCATGATACAAGACGAAAGCTCGGGATGACCTTTGTGGGGTCCCGGCAGAGGTCCGTGTTCCTGGCTCTGTTCAAGGTGGTGGTATGGCACGGGACAGCTCTTAGCACTCCTCTGGGCCTCAGGGCTTGATTCGCTGTGTGTCTTGAGGTCTAGAAAATCAAAGTCTGGTTTTGGTGGAAATGACTGGTTTCACTGGCAGTTTGCATGAGCAGAGAATGAGAATGAATGAAAAGACATTTAGGATTTAGCCCAAAGCATCTATTATGAATGTCATTAAATCCATCCTAGCACAACTTCTGCAGTTAAGGAGTAGGGTAGGAGCTCCAGGCCTGACCTGGAGCTGGATCTGGGGGATCTGAGGAGAGAGGGAGAATTTAATTCTATGTAAGATCACTATTAACTGACACACTGTCATGATGCTTTAGAGAAGAAAGAGGGGATGATTACAGGGAGAGAGCAGGAGCCACAAAATAGCACTTTTATTTTTCAAAACCTTCACATAGCTTGGCAGAACAAATGACAACAGAAGTTAAAACAGCACTTTTCAATTTTCCATTCTTTATTTCCACATGATTCTTCTGTGGAACTGCAATTAGGATATTTATTTCCCTGTCTTGTGCTTTTTCAACACAGAATGTCAAATGGTTCAGTAACAGATAGAAAAGCATGGCTCTTATCTCCATATAAATATAAGAGTGCATCTCTGCAGGACTAAATCCAGGTATTCATGATGCTCATAACCACCATTACCCTATTACTCAAATGCCTCGCATTAATGGATTTCTCCTTGCATCACTTGACTGAAGAGAAATTCAGTGCTGAATTACTACCCTCATCTTACAGACAGGAAACTGCATCTAAGAGAAGCTGCAGCATTGACCGGGTGCTCACAGGAAACCTGTGCAGATCAGAAACCTCAGTCAAAAGCAATGCAGACACAAAGGCCAAACCTGCTCCCTCAAGTACCTGTCCAGCACTTATGGGGACCAGAATTCCCTGAGACTGCTCCCCAGCCAGGCCCACACAAACAAGATTTCAAACCACAGTATGATAAACTCAAAGCCAAACCAAAATCTTTAGCTAACAGAAACTGGAGGAAATGGAGCTTCAAAGCTGCTAGCAATGTCATTTACACCTGCTGGGAATTTGACCCAATCCATTGACCGCATCCAATTACGCAGACAATAAACCACTGAAATTGCCAGATATTATATACCTTTAATGGAAGATCAAAGGAGTCCTCCAGACTGCAAGATCTTGGGGAATTTCTCTCTGTTGGATTGAGAAGAACAAAGATTTTTAATGTGATGCAAGTATTCTCTTTTTGCAATATTGCTATTACTTTTACTAGAAACAAAGGATTTCTTTTGTAAGAAAACATACTCTCATGAGAAATTTCTGATGAAGAAACTTTCCTCCAGCTCTGAATTCCCATCAGATACCATTCAGGATCTCCTGGTGAGGATGCTGATTAACAGCAACTTTCCCAGACCCATGTCAGGTCTGGCTAGGGAATGGCAGCACCAGGCCCCAGCTCTCATGGTGACTTGCACCTCTCAGCTTTTGGGCAACGGTGTTGACACAGCTCACTGCAGTCAATTTACTTCTTGATAAAGACAAAAAAAAATGGTTTAAAAGAAAAAAGTATTGGAAAATCTGGCTCTACGATAAGGAACATAAAGCAGAAGTTCATCCACCTTCAAACATAGCCAAGGCTTCTCACAGCCCCATGTCCATCCAAGTGCTAAATGAACACCAAACAGGGAGTGATTGACACCCCTGCCAAGTCTGTGCACCAAAATTTTGGTGAGTGAGACCTCAGTGAGACCAGTGTGAGACCAATGATAAAATTTCTATGTCACAAGTTCACTTAGGGAATTTGGATGATTCCTATAAAGTCCACACACCTCTTACACTGCTAAAGCAAAAGAACTCAGCCTGTGGAGGAGGAGGTACTTTGGTGCCACAATGGTTTGCAATTGCAGTGCTTTGGTAATTCTGCTGTGCTTCTGGTATCAGAGGGATTGTGTAATCCTGCTTTTCCTTCTCTCTTAGAAACCTGTTTTCTGCTAACATTGTTGGAAGCCTGTTGTAGCTGTTAGCCTGTCACAATGAAAGTACGGCTTTATTTATTTAAACAAACAAACAAACAAACAACAAAAAAAAAGACAGACTGTGTGCCTGCTTCTCTTCCTGCAGGAATTTGATCAAATTTAGCTTTACAAATGCAGAAATAATTCCATTCAGAAGAGAATCCAGAGATATTTTTGTCTGTATGATATCCAATGCTTTGTTTCAGAACTGCAGGAAACAGAGGCTCCATTTTTCAGCATCGAGATTCTTCCTGACTAAAGAAGCACATGGAACCTTTTCACTAAACTTTTCATGTTCTCCCAGCCTGAAGGTTTTTCCAGCCCTCTTTAGCTCCAGGTCATGTCCTTCTAGTGTCTTGTCAGCTTTCAGATTGTCTCACCTTTTCATTCCTATTTTCCTTTGCATTTGCTCATTATCTCTCTCCTTCATTCTCAGCAATCTAGTCCTTAGTTAAGGTAAATGTCAACTTTTCTCTCTACTGGCATGAAATGATATTTTAACATTTATGCTCTTGCTTTGCCTCTACTCATAATTAAAATGATCAAATTAGCTATTTCATTAAAGTCAATGGCCAGACTGCTAAGAGAGCCCCTTGTTTAGTATAATTTAACATCAGCATACAGTGCAATGTAGGTGCCTAGCACTTAACATCTGCCAGCTGGAATAGATACCAGTTAGCTCTGAACCTAGCTGAAATAATTTGTCACCACTGAACCAGCAAAGAATGCTTTACACTGGTTACTGCAATTTAAGTATCTGGGGCGAAGTATTCCAGTGCCGCCATTCAACAATAGTACACAATTTGCCTTAGCTCCTGTTCCAGATGCCTGAATTAATCACAACAGCTGGCATGAACCAAGATTGCTTTAACCCACCTTCATTCACTCCTGGTCCACATGGTGGCCCCTTGTCTGCTCACAGTGTTGGTTAAAGAGATTCAAGGTAATTAATGGAGATCCCACTGTCCATGAAGGGCCAGCACCCAGCACTGCTCTGCCCATGGCCTCCTTTTCCCTGTGAGACCCATCACAGACTCCTAATGCATGAGCCGGATAGAGCAGTTCATTTAAAATCTCTTATTGACTCAGTGCCTAGGAGAGATCCATGAGGGTTACAGAGAGGCGCTGAAACATCTGTACTGTAACAAGAATGGGTCTGATTAGTGAAACACGTGCCAAAAATTTCCTTGAAGGGCTAGGTTAGCACACAAAGGAGAATAAGGGCTTTGGTATTTAACAGGGCTTTTTAATCTTTGCCTATGCAGAAATTAATCACTTGATACTGGTGTATTCTTGTTTTTTCAGAAATTAACATCTCAGTACTGATAGCAATAACTGAACTGAGTGTGTCTTCAGAGGCATTTGGTGTTCTTTCCCAAGCGTGTCACATAAAGGGTAAAACTAATTTTACACCAACAAGTCTGAGTATTAATGACCATTCTGAGGTCTTGCTGTTCCCCATGTGGGAAAGGGGAGCTGGGACAGAGGGCTGAGAAGTCCTCTGGACAGCTAAACTTGGTGTTCACACTGCCTTCAGGAGGATGGAAAACTACCACCCCCATGCCCTACAGCAGCATTAGCAAACCCTGTCCCCCAGGGCTCCAGCATCAGCGAGCAGGCAGAGTGCTCTGCACCACTGGTACCATTAAAGCCCATAACTCTGTAACTGTATGTCCCCAATGTCTATGCTAACCCAATCTGAAAAATCCTCCTTGGCAATTACAAGCATTGCACTTGTAAACTGGACTACTGTAAACCACTCTGAAATGATCCTGCTATCACTTTGCCTGTGCTGCGGCCTATGGAGATTTGCTTCCCCCAGAACGAAGGCACTGCAGTTTCAGTGGGACGGGGTGGGTTTTTGCTTCTTTGTCTGTGATGTTCTATATAGGAATCTTTTGATGCCATGACAGTATTGGAAACTGCAGAAAGTCAACGATATTTGAGAGAGGTTCTGTGAGCATTGCATGCACACGCAGTAGTGGCATTGGGGTGAGGGTATTTTGGAGAGGAGAAGAACTTTGCTGCAACAAGAAGCACTACAGACATAGAAACTATACTATGTATTAAATATGTCTGTTTACTCTCTTTACTTTTATGTTTTCATGTTCATTTCATCACGATGACATCTGTGCTGATGAATTTTGCCATTAGGAGCTAGGATAATATCCCAATAATTAATTTTACAAGTAGCTTATTTTCTGACATAATCTTACCCAGGCAGGTATTGCTTCCAATATTTCACATTTGCCCTTATTAAAGCCAAAGACTTCATTAACTCCTGGTGTGTGCTTATGGAAATGATAGAGACAAATTCTTTCTAGGGGTGCAGAGTGAAAAGGTGAAAAGCATCAGACACAGGTTGCAGTAAGAGAAAATTCTGCTATTTGCAAGGAAGTATTTTCCACAATATTCCAGCCAAGCACTGGAACAGGCTGTCCAGGCAGACTTTGACTTCTCCATTCCTAGATATCTTAAACTCTGTTGGAGGGAACCCTCAAGCAAACTGACCTAGCTATGAGATAAGTCTTGCTTAGAACAGGAGTTTGAAATAGAGGCCTCCAGAGGTACTTCCTAATCTACAGTAATCCCTGATTCTAAGATCTAAGAAAAATATATTGTCCGGAGTGTTCAGGCAAAGAGCAATACTATTCATTTTAAATGGCATGGAAGATGGACCTGAAGGCTTCTATACTTGAGTTCATTATTTTCTTCAGCCTTTGAGATGAAGAGTTAGAGGGTTCCTTGTGAATGATGTCTTTTGGAAAGCAACATGTAATGCACTTCAAACAGCTTAGCCAGCAAAATATAATTGAATCAATCAGCAGACAGACTCAGAATTTGGTTTTAGAGCTGTTTTTCCAGAAGACTTTACTCTTAGATTTCCTGCCAACCAATGATGGAAAAGAAACAATACACATAACATATGTGTGTAGGCAAAGCTGCTCGACCTTAGTCAATCATACACTCATAGAAAGGAGTTCATGATAGACACAGTGGCAGAAATTGTTCATCTTCAGCACATTATTTCAGCCATAACCTATTCACGGACAATTTGTGAAGAAAAGAAAAAAAAGAGAAAAGTAACAATTATCAGAGAAATTACTGATGGCAATTTACTCTCCCAGAACTGCCTGTTCTATATCCTCCATTAATGTTACCCTACCTCAGAGCTTGCAGGAAGGAAGGCTGATATATATTAGCCAGGCTACTGCATTAGCTGTCACTCAACAAATGAGGAAATCATTGTATTTGCAAACTCTGCAAGCAGATCATTGTAAGCAATCTTCAAGAACCTGCACTTTGACTTCACTCTCATGTAACTGTTGGCGTGTTGGCAAATAGAACTGGCACTGTTTAATTTAAAGTTTGATTTATTGTTGCTTTGATGGTGGACACTCATGTTCACCGTTTGTTTTTTTTTAACAGAAAGCTAAACTCTTTGCTTTTAGCTTAAGTCTGCACAAATATTTATAATGGGATCATTAGGTCATTAAGGCCTAAATAACAACTAAATTCAGACCAAAATTATAAATAAGTTTGGTTTTGCCTTTTAAAAGCACCTGTTCCACCTAAGCCATGGTTACATAAGGACTTTGCCTCACTCTACCCTCCCCCAAAACTTGATTCTATGATTCTAATGCTGCCAAAACCCATGAAATTTTACTCCGGGACACATAGGTTGCACTGTGATTTAAAGGTGAGCTGAAAACAGAGTTAAAAAAAGACACTCAATAAAATTCCTTCATTGGATATATGGATCAGACAAACATCTGGATATGAACTCCTTTCAACTGAATTTACTCGCAGGGTCCTGCTTATTCCTGGGCTTCATTACATTATTGAACAGGGATGAGACTACTCACAGTCTGAACATCAGGGTCTTGAATAAGCCTTTTTTAAGATGAGCTCCAAAAACTGCAGCAAAGCACTAATCTGTTGGACTGTGTCTTCACAATGCTGCCAAGAATTCAGAAGGGCTTGCAGTGCAGTTTTTGAGATTTTCAGCTCTAGCAGAAGTAAGCAGTGCTTGGAGAGCTGATCTGGTACTCCTGAACTGCATTTCTCGTGAGCGGGTCATCGTTATCCTCTGTTAGCACCTTCTGCTCCACATTCCACATTCAGCCTGTCTCTCTCACAGCTAGATCCCTGCACAAGTCCCCTTCTTTTCAGGAGGCAGCAGCTTTTTCAGGTGGGACCCAAATTTTCTTCTGCACGTGATGCCATCCTGGAAATTGGCCAGAAGAGGATTCCCAAGAAAGAGAAAGAACTGAGTCAGCATGTGCTGACATTTGCCCATTTTCTGTGACTTGTCATCTTGGAATTCCCGAGACAGGCATTGTGTGAATGCATTTCATAGTCCTTAGCATATTTTCTTCTATGAACCTGCCTAATCACTTCTTGAACTCACATAAACTTACAACATCTACAGCATCCCATGGGAAAAAATTTCACAGCCTGATGATAGATTACAGAAGGGACAGTATCCTCTTGTTTGCTCTGAACCTGCAGCCTGGTAGTTTCATTATTATCCCCTAGTTCTTGTATTGAAAGAGGCCATGAAGTAAACTATAATTTTCTCCATACCACTCAGGTTTTAAAAGGCCTCTTTAAAATTCCTCCTCTGCTAGGGAGAAGATTCTTAGACTTTTAATCATCCCTCAGAAAGTTATCCCTTGCTGTGTCACCCTTTCTGTGAAATTCAGTTTTACTGTAGCTTTTTGAGATAGATGGAACACAACTCCAGTCATCAGGATGTGAGCGATGTGGGGTCACACAGGTGCAATGAAGTTCTCTTTTAAGATGTCAGCTCCTTTTTCTGACATCTGATTTGTATTTTTGACCCCTGTGGAGCAGCACAGTTGTGTTTTCATGCAAAGTATTACTCTAATTTCAAAACTTTGCTTCTAAGTGAAATAAACAACTGCTCTGCGCATGCTCAAACATTTCTGTATCTCCACAGGGTAAGCATCTTCTGTCTAAACCCTGCAAACTTTCCTTCACTTAGCTAGCCTAATCCTGACCCAGTGGTTATTCCTGCATGTTGATCCCCCATAATCATAGAATCATTGAATGGTTTGGGTTAGAAGGGATGTTAAAGATCATCTTATTTCAAACCTCCTGCCATGGGCAGGGACACCTTCCACTATCCCGGGTTGCTCAAAGCCCCATCCAGCCTGGCCTTGGAGACTTCCAGGGATGGGGCAGCCACAGCTTCTCTGGGAAACCTGTGCCAGGGCCTCACCACCCCCACAGTAAAGAATTTCTTCCTAATCTAAACCTGCCCTCTTTCAGTTTAAAGCCATTCCCCTTGTCCTATCACTGCAGGCCCTTGTCAAAAATCCTTCTCCAGCTTTTCTATAGGTCCTCTTTAGCTACTGAGGGTGGTAAGTTCTGTCTTGTGCCCACAATGGTGGAGGATTTCTGCCTTTTTTGCATCTACAGGACTCTGATATATCTGTAGTTAGTGGAACATTTTCTTTGTATAGAAAAATGTGAGACTTTCCAGAGGGGCTTAAAACTTACTGGCATATTATAATGGAAAGCATGAAGCACCACCTGCAAAACCCACACAGAAATGTTCATCTGTGTGAACCAGAAACTTGCATTATTTCTTTCTACTGAACACCTGTATAAATCAGGTTATTGCACACCTTCTATCACGTGGACATACATTTCTGAGAAATGCAAGACCCAAAATGAAATGAAATGAAATGAAATGAAATGAAATGAAATGATATTAAATTAAATTAAATTAATGAAATATGGATTAATTATTCAGTTGCCAGAATTTTGCACAGTACATAACAGAGAGGGCACAGACCAACACCATCCATGAATGAATCAGAAAAACAGCAGATATGCAAGCTGGTCAACCCAACCAGAAGTGTGACTGGGTCAGGTTTGTTTCTCTGGTTGTCTCCCTGCTCAATGGCAGCAGTGGGAATGAAAACATAAGTGAAAATTCAAAAATTCAGAATTTTTGAGAGGAAAAAAACCAACAATAAGGCTACCCAGGCTGAGTGAGCAGGATGGAGCTCTGGATGCACTTGAACTGAGCTACACCTTCTGTCATTTTCTTCAGCTGCTCTGTTTAGTTCACTGCCCTGTTTTTTTGTGATATATTGTTAAAAAGAAGATGTGGTATCAGCAGTGATGGATTCACTGAACCACAAAGAGGGGTGACCACCTGGGAGCCTCTTCAGTTACATGACAACTATTAATGTGGTATTATTCTGAGCCTTCTTTAAATGCATGTCACCCCTCTCTTCATAGCATCTCTGAGCCCTTCAGTCTATGGAAAACAATTTTTTTATCACACTATAAAGACAGAATCCTTGAAAGGTTACAGCTTAAGCTTATTATCCAGGCAGACATTTCAAAGTTTTGCAGAAGTGTGTAACATATAAGACTCACCTAACCTTATAGTCCTATATACAAAACAGAGTATTGCTTGACCCAGAATGCATCTAAACTGGCAGATCAAAAGCAGAACTAGAATTCTTCCTGATCTCTTTGATTATCTTTGTGTACAGTTCTTCAAACCCAATTTACGATGGAGTATACAGAGATTATGACACGGCAGCCATTCTGGATACAATTTTGCCACTGACTGTGGGAAGTGTGGCCATTCTGCAGAGCGCTCCAGACTAGACCATGCTGGCCCTGGTAGTTCTGTGATCGGGAAATGGGCAAAGTAAATTCTCTAAATGCACATTTTATGAGTTAAAGGATGATTTTTCACCTAATATTTTTCAATACCTCATTTAGGTCATGATTATGAATAACACTCGGCAGCCATGGACCCCAGTGTCACAGAGATTGCAGACCCTCCTTCTAGATCTTTCAACAGAAAGGCTTATCTTCTTTCAAAATACCTCAGATCCATAAAGTATTTCTAAATGTGGGCTTTTCTGTCTACATCTGATGAATGGAGAAATGGATTTGGTGAGCTCAGAGAATACTGGAGGAAAATCTGTGTCTGCCAAACCATTGAGCTGGCAAAGAATTTGCTGAGGACTTCAGCAACCTGCAGCTGGCCAAAGGCCTTTTATTTATCTAATTTATTGACAACAGTAATATTTTCCTTCTTCAGGCATCAAGCTGAAAGATATCATAATGTACTTGGGCTGTAGCCCTGTGAAAGCGAGCAAAGATTGGATTTGCTCATCCTATGTCTTCCACAAAACTCTTGACAAGAGTTTTCCACTCTCCCTAAAAGCAAATAGTTCTGGTAGATATAAATACTTGGTTATCTGGTTTAATGTATGCCTGTAAGTTCCTTCATAGGTGATATTGGACATTGTGTCCTTGGAATTTCCACTGGGATCTGACAAGTAAAAGTATTGCAGAAATTCTGAATTCTGTGAAATGAGAGTAGCTGGATATTAGCCAGTCAGTCAGAAGAAACTGAAGTCCTGGAAAACACAGGCAAGTATCTCATCCAACTATTCAGAGAGCTTACTGAAGGCTGAAAGTCTGTGTTCACTTCTCTCTTCTGCCTGAGAAGTAGACTGGAGGTCATGTCTGCTATCCAGAAATGCACCTTCATGTCTTCCACCCTTTGAAGGTGAAGGTGAAGGTGAGGGAACAGGTCCACCCATCAGCTCTGTTCTTTGTGCTGTAATTAAAACCAAAAAGATTCACTCAGTACAGAGACAAGAATGAAAATGAATCACCATTGAGGGATGAGTGTATTCTACTGGGAGGGAAAGAATTTGAAGCTCCAGCTCTTCTTCAGGCAGCTGTGTGTTTTATGTATTTGTGTGATGGACACTATATCTCACATCCCAAGGCTTCCCCACTCCAGCACTGCACCAATTACCTGCCAATCAGACTATCAGATTAGTACACACACTTTTTTTGGATGCCACCTCTGGTTTCCATAGGAACTGTTTTAAGCCTCATCCTCTCTCTCAATTAGAACTTTTTATAATTTCTCCACCCTTATGAAATCATTTGTGGTTCCCATGGTAATCACTGAAAATTTGTTATCTCTCAAGTACTGCTTCTTAATCAGAGGCTTCACCAATAGCAATGTCCTGCTGGAGCAGTAAAAGGCACGAGAAGGTTCTAATCCTCTTTTGGAGTGAGTAGTGTGTCCTTTGCTCATCCTTAAGGCCATGCACCATAAATCCCTCCTGAGCCTCTTAACTCTGACATCAAGGTTTTGGTCACTGTGGAGTTCACTACATTCACTGAGCGTGCTGCTATGTCCCCGTTTTATTGATTGCAAAGATGATGGGCACAGACTTGCACTCACTTTGTCCAAGATGTTTCCATAGGTCAGGTTATCTCAACAAAGCTTGTAGGAGAATTCAGATCTCCTTTGCTGAATTTACCTCCTATCTAATTCCCTTTTCACTGGAGTGCCATGCACTCTCATATAAGGCAGGTGCCCAAAGTCCAAATGCCCCATGTACATTTGTTTCATGTTCAGGTGTTTAAAACACCATATAGTCAATGCAAACCAAATTTTATATATATATACATATATACGCACACACACAGACTACATTTATCACACATTTTATTCACTCTCCTTCAAGCCTACAGCAATTTCCATGCATGATAATATGTCCTACCACAGTCCCAGACTGAGGTTTTCTTTGACACTAAACACAGAGTTGCAGCTGATCTCAGCCCATTTTTTTTAAAAATCAGCCCACAGTGGTCCTCCTCGACAACAGCCCTGCTTGGAGTCCTGCTCTGAGCCTGTTATCAAGGTTCAGAAGCAAGTCCTGTGGATGGTATCCTCTGGCCTTTCTGACTCAACTCCAGCATTTCAGCAACTTCTATCTTTATCCATCTGTGATGATACCAGACAACTTTCCATCAAATACTGGTTGTACTTGCCGCTTGCAACTGATTCTGGACTTGTCCCTGCACTGAGTCATAAAAACCAAATTAACTGTGTTTCAAATGTTGGTTTAATATAAATACAGATATGTGTGCATATATCTTCTGGATGTACAAGGCATCACTTGATGTGGTAAAATCCCATCCCCATCTGTTCTAGTGAAACCAGGACCTCATCCAGGAGTTTCAAGTTGAGAGGGGACTACTGTAACCCATTATCATCATTTCCAGCCAGCAAATGCTGCACTGAGTTTCTCCTTCCTCTTTGAGATAAGCAATACTTTTTGGAAAATAGCCATTCTTGACTGAAAAAAATTAAAGTGAAAGGGCACCATTTTTCCTCTACAGAACTGTCCTAGTAGCTACTTGCTGGAGATTCATTTTTTGTTTGCAGTAAAATATGCCACATGACACACATCTATCCTACAGGAATTGCTATCTTGTATATCCCTGTGTATTCAATTCCCTTCTGTCCTGCTCCCTCAGCACAATACATCATCCCACAGAGACATATCAGATTATTTTTTCTTTTTTTTTTAGGAAGAATCTTATTGTGTACTTCAGTCGTGGAATTTCTTTCTCAAGTGACATTAATCTGGCATCTGAGCTGGTGGGATGTGATGTTGGTGTGGCTGTGTGAATATCACCCTGTACTGGAGATTATGTTCGTGGTGAAACCTCGCATCTGCAAGGGGAAATGTTATCTGCAGCACTGTAAAAGGGTTTGTTGATGGACAAGGTGATAAATAAAAACAACCTCGTGGAGAAATGCTCCATTTTGTTCATCAGATCAGGTTATCTCCCATACCCACAGAAACCCAAGTCTGCTCCTGTCCCATGCCAGGACATCGACCTGTTGGAGCAAGTCCAGAGGAGGCCACCAGGGGGACCAGAGGGATGGAGCACCTGTGCTATAAGGAAAGGCTGGGAGAGTTGGGATTGTTCAGCCTCGAAAAGAGAAGGCTTTGGGGGGACCTAATTGCAGCTGTCCAGTACCTGAAGGGAGCGCCGACAGAAAAGATGGAGAGGGACTTTTTACCAGGGCATGGAGTGACAGGACAAGGGGGAATGGCTTCAAACTGAAAAAGAGTAGGTTTAAATTAGATTTCAGGAAGAAATTCTTTACTCAGAGGATGGTAAGGCCCTGGCACAGGTTGCCCAGAAAAGTTGTGGGTGCCTCACCCCTGGAAGTGTTCAAGGCCAGGTTGGATGGGGCTTGGAGCAGCCTGGTCTAGTTGAAGGTGTCCTGTGGCAGGAGGGGTAGGAAATGGATGATCATTGAGGTCCCTGCCAACCCAAACAATTCAATGATTATATGACTAGTACTAAGCAGGGCCGGATTTTATTTTAAAGCCATATATAGCATTTAAAACAACAGAAACTCTGAGTTGTTGAGACACATCAGAATTTAGAAGAAACTTCTGTAGCCTTTTGTATTCAAAAAGGCATCGTGAAGCATTTGACATTTTGGTGTGTCAAACAGGTTAAATGAATAGCTGATAATCATGTAGCTGAACACTGGCATCCATTTGATAAAAATATAAAGGCATTTGGAAACTCCAGCAGATCAAAGAGCACCAAAAAACGTTTCATTTGTATGTTGAAAAGCCGGTGTGATGTCACACTTTTCAAAGGCCTTGCAAACAAGGCCTCAGAAGGAAAAAATTGTTGCAGAGGCTTATTAGCAGCTTTAGTAGACACTGACAGTAACCCGAGCTTGGAAAGAAAATAAGAATAATAAATAAAATAGAATTTTGTTGGCACTGCCCCAGAAAGTTGGTAACTCACCGGAAAGAAAATTTTTTTCCAAAAACATCAGAGTTGCATGTGGTTTCAGCTGAGTCTACTTTCTCCCCCTGAACAACACATTTTACTGAAAGAGCACATGTCTTAAAAAAAAGGAGTTAAGTCTCAAAAATCTCTCCCAAGTGCTTTGGAGGTTCCTGAGAAAGACTGGAATGCTGGCTCAAACAATAAGGGGGTAATGATGTGCAAAGTAACCACCCAGGTGCAAGGGCGGAGGACACAGCCCCCACCTCAGCCTACAGCTCGGTGTTGAACAAGGTAAGGAAAGATGTTGATAAAAGGCAGATCCTCCAAGGTAGGATAATGCTTTTTATAGTGCCAAAGTACTTACACAAATGGCTCAGCTGTGAAAACTTCCCTCCTGGAAAGCACCAGGACAATCACGCGTAGCCTGAAGGTTTTCACCCCTTCTGATGATGTTTTCACCACCATTGACAAACTGTGCTGACTTGAGAGGCAGCTGTGGCACCTTGGGAGGTGTCATGGACCATCAAAGACCCACAAATTGTTCCCTGATCCACACATTTCATCGCCCAGTTGAAACTCCCTGCCTGAGGGGAGGTACTTGGGCATTCCTACCTGAACCTAAGTGTTTATAATCCATGGAACTTCGATGGTCCCTGGTTTCACTCCACCCCTGACAGGTCAAGACTGTGATCATCACTTTGACCAACAGATGCTTAAACCACTGCAACCAAGTTTCATTGTAAGGTCCATGAATGGTGAGATCTTTCTACTCTTAACAATTCCTTCTCTTTCTTATACATTTTCTTAACTGATATTTTTATTTCTTTATGTTGCTATATTACTATAGATAATAATAACCAAAATAGCTACATAAGTGATTTTCATTGCAACCAAATTGTTCTAAAATAAACCCTACATATACATATATTTACAAGCACCAATCATTCAGTGTTGTTCCCCTCTAATCCACCTCAAGGGACCTATTAACAAGAACCTGGGTTACCCTTGCCTTCACAGGTGGGTCATAACAGCTCCCAAGGCCAAGCTATCAGAAATAGAAAATTTTAATGCATTTATTGGTATCCTGCCCCTGGCAGATGCCGAAGGGCTTTGTATACATGCTGTTTTGTGTGTGGATATGCTCTGTAGACAGTGATACGAAAACAGAAATACCTTTGCAGTGGAAAAGCTTGCAGAGGATCAAAGGTTTGCCTCATTTCCACATCTTCTCTTTTCCACTTTCCATGTCCATCTCTTTGAAAATCACTGTCAAAATTGACCTGTTTATACAAAGGGAGCTGATTTGGGCCCACTACAGTGTTATTTGTGTAGCACAGCCATTCTGCTTCCATCCTTCTCTGCACTGCTTATTTCTACCTCACCTAGACTCAGCTTTACCCCCTCAGAAGTACAGACCAGACTGATGCAAAAAGACAAAAAAACCCCCTAGAGATTACAAAATCAAACTTCTAATTAACATCTCAAATTCCAGTTGAGTGCTAGCATCTTAAATTGCTGGTGTTTAACAGCATAAGCAATTTCTGGTACCTCAGCAAGGTTTGGAAATAAGAAGTGGCAGAGGCAAATGGTGCAGATGAATATGCACCTCATGACATGAAAAAAAGGATATTACAGCTATTTCTTACCCAGAGGTAAGTTTCTCCGAGGCTGAATTAACAAAATGACAGTGCTCTGATTAGACTGCCCTGTTAGTTTTGCACTAAGGTCACTTGCGGATCTTGGGATTTTTCATGGAAAGATTGAGGCAACAAAATACCTGCCTGGTTTGCAGGATCCCAGATCCAGCAGCCAGCACTGATTCCCTGCAGCACTGCACAGAGAGACTGGATTAATCTGCATCCTGTTTTCATTGGTCTGTCACCCAGCACAGGGTGATGGGGGGGTTCCTCTCTCTTCTCAGAACAGGAAGTCTTGAAGCCCCCCAACCCTCTCTGAAGAAGCAACACAGTCCATCATCCAAAAGCAATGAGCAGGGGCTCTTTCCATCTTAGAGGAAAGCTGTAGCTCTCACAGATGTCATGTTCTTTTACACAAGCGGTGGGATCAGTGTTTGCCTCAAAGCAAGATGTATCTTACCCTTTGTGTTATGTCTGTAATTACAAGTTTCAGAAGGAGAAGTGTTCACCCCTGGTGTCAAAAGAAGATGGAGCACAATCTTCATTGGCCCATTGTGTAAAAGCACAAGAGGACTGGTCTGCTCTGAGTTCATGGGTAAAGGGGAGCTCTGGGTTCCTCCACTGCCTCTGTGCCTGTTAAATATAAAGTGTGTGATAAGCCCTTGGAGGAAGATCACAACCAGATCTGGATCCCAGATGAACTTTGGTGCAGATTCCAGCAGCAAGAACAAGAACAGAGCAGAGCCTGGAACATATTGTTGTAAAATAATCACTGATAGATGTGTATGTTTCTAGTGTGAGTTGAACACAGGGTTTTAAGCTCATAATTTTAGGCTTGGAATCTTGCCTTTCGTGTTTATATACTTACTGCAAGAGTCAACTCCTACTCTTTTCACTTTCCAATAGTACCTTCTGAAGTCAGTGAGTCTGCTGAGAGAGCAGATAACCTTTTATTCAGATCAACATCTGAACTGAATCACCGGGCAGCAGCCGTGAAAGAGGTGAAGTGGGATTCCAATCAACAGCCTTAAGTCAGCTTGGGCTTCATGATCTGATGAATTTCCCTGGTGGAAAACCCATCTCCATCTGATTCCGCATTGTCTCAGCTGTAGCTAAAATCCTTAAAAACCTTTCCCCATCTCCCACTATTGCAAAGCCTGCAGTTAAATTCCAGTTGCAAGAGTAAGTGTGTATTTACTCCTATAGAGCATGAGAGATTCTGCTGAAAATTTTACAGGTGTTTTTATTTACATCTGTGTCAGTGAGGTCAGAATCTCTCCCAAAACATTCCGGTTTTTGTGTTGGCTATCAAATATGTTCACGCAAACTAAATCTATCTTATAAATCACCTTGACAGTCCTCATAATTCAACATTATAGGGTCCTTTGCAGAAAGAATTGTCTCTCAGCTGATGCAAGAGGATGGACAAGATAACCTAAGAGAGTTCTATGTATATGAAAAATTAAATTATTGACCCTTTTCTTATTCCATTGGATTCCACCCATTCAGGAGCAGTTATATCCCAAACATTAAGGAGATTTCTCTCCATTAGCTCCCTAGATCTCTTTGCTGGTCAATAAGGTGCTGCAGTCTTCTGCTTAACATTTTCTGTCTTTATTTTCTGTGCTCCAAGAGTCATTATTCTACATTTATCTGCACCGAACTGGATTTGTCACCTTTTTGCCCCATTACTTAAATGATCTAAGACCTTCTGTGTCTGACTGCATTGTTCTTCATTGTTTACCTCTCCTCGCCCACTCCTGTCACCCAGAAATCTTGCTTTAGATAATTTCCCAGTCATGTCTGTAAATAATAAAGCATTTAAAGAGCCACGGTATAACACTCATAGTGAAATGCCTTCTCACTTGAGACACGGAAAATAAACACAATTTCTGTATGTTTTACACATCTTAGTCTGATGCCTTCCTGTCACTCTCTGCTACCCACAGCCTTCAGATGCAAAAGGCACATATTGAAGCTGCCAATGCAAACATTTATTTATGAGCTGACTATATCAGGGTCATAAATCAAAGGAATATTTTCCACCTAACTGGACTTCCTAGGTTGGAAAATAACCCTATGAGTACATTGGTAGCTGTGAGGCTTAACAATTATGCAGATCTTTTCTGCCAACTTGAATGGCAGGGAAAAGAAGTGATGTGGTGACTTTCTTCAGAACTACGCTTTCCCTCCTAGCTGGAGAGAACCCCTTCTCCTCACTGGTATGGCACATTCAAGGATAAAGCCAAGCTGGTCAGGTCAAGCTCTTCCTCTTTCTCATGGTAACATCTCTGCAAAGCTTCTGAGAGACATTTTTGACTGCAGAAAAAATTTTCAGAATTTTTTACAAAAAATGCACCAATATTATTGGTCTGGACAAACTTACTGGAATTACATTTAGCCACCCACCAGCAACAGATCAGTGCAGCATTACTGCAGTGCTCTTCAACAGTTTAAACAGACAAGCACAAACTTTGGACAAACAGCAATAAGCCATTAGGGAAGCTAATAAAACAAAAAGTAAAACATCTGCTATTACAGCATCATTGCTTCTACAGTTTTTTTCTTCCCCTGCGCTATAGATATTTAATACAGAAAATCCTATAACATCTTAATTTCTAATTTTCTCCTCCAAAAATTCCCTTTCACAAATGGGTTGAGGTGGGTAGATGAGCCATCAGAAGATAACTTAGCTCCCAGTTCACTTCTGGATCCTGGTCTGTTCACAAGGCACGGCTCACCAAGCTGAGAGACAGAGGAGGACCACTAGGTCATGTCTCCCCACCAGAGTAAGGGTAGGTAGCTAAAGGGAAGCTGAGAGCTCAGCAAATTTCCTCGGTAGCTCTGTTTGGCTGCTGCTGCCCTCAAAACCAAGCAACTGGGGTGAACAGCCCGTATCTGAAAGCTTACCTGGCTGCAGGTTTGAAAAGTTTGGAGCTTCTCTTGAACTGAAGGTACTAAGTCTCATAAAAATGTGACCAGAAGTTTATCTAAAGGGGGGGAAAGAAGTTTATCTGAGGGGGAAACATCAGGCCACGAGGCACCTGAATTTGAAAACAGAAGAGATACCTTCCTGATGTATTGCCAAGACAACCTGTTTTATAGTTTTGAAAACATGCTCCAGCAATTACAGCTCCTTGAAACCTTCAAGATGGACCTATAACACATTTTACCACGCCTTTTATAATAAAATAACTGAAGACTATCACCTTTCTACTAGAGCAGTCAAGATGGTCATACTGGATTTGTCCACATTAGAGCTGTAGTGTAGATCAGGATTTGCCTTGGAAGTAAATTTCTCAGTCACACTTCCTTAGACAGAATGGAATTGCACCTGAAATTTATTTCATTTTAGATTAAACTGAACCAAAAGAACTGAACAACCTCAGGCACTTGAGCCACAAATAGTAATCTCTGAGATAAGTCTACAGACACATTTTACTGTGCGGATGTGAGATATCCGGTTTTGGTGGCTTATTATTTTATTGCTATGCTGGCAATTTGGATCTGAATTACATTTCCCAAGAAAACACACCTATAAGGTGATTGCCACCTCCTGACAGTTTTTATACTGACATGTAAAAAATCCCTGGCAGAAAAGACCAGCGAGGACGTGGTGTTGTGAAGACTGTGGAGTCTTATGAACTCTGTGAAAAACATGAGAGGAGTTAGGGAAGGATGTTGCTACTGGGAAAAAAAAAGGATAAAGGAGGTACAGGGAAATCAGAGGGACACTGAAGTAATGAAGAAAAGTTTGGAGAGTGGAAGTGGAGTAAACAGTAGAAAGAGCTACAGGAAAGAGTAAATGGTGGATAAAGAACAAGTCCTCTCTAGGCTGTCAGAGAACAGGATGCATTTTAAGACAACTTCTGTTCCTTGTGAATGGACAAAACCAGTTATTTTTACTTTCAAACGAAATATCTTGTTCTGGACATGGATAACACTGTCTTCCCCTTTTAAAAGGCAGGAAGAGTATAGCTTGGGTTAGCCAAACTCATTAGTTTTGGACACCTGTCTCACGGATGGAAAAGAAGGAGTGGCACAGAGACACAGACACACACACAAACACCAAACTAACTCACCACAACTTCTGAATACTTCAGCCCTCCTCCTATTCTTCACTCCACTCACTGAGCATTGTCTTTAAATCAGGTTGCAAAGTCTTCCAGCATAGAAACCATGTCAAAACTATTACTTTGCTTTCCCTGAAACACCTCAGCATATTTTTTTCAGCTTTACAAATAAATAATCTTCACTTCTACCTGTGAACGTGAGAGCAGGCAAGTTTAGTAGAGAAGAGCAGAAGTCTGAGACACGTCCTTCACTCGTGGTGACCAATAAATGTCACCATCTGCAGCAGTTCATTTCAGTCTTGATTCTTCCTCAAGCTTCCAAGCGTACAATTCTATGGATGAAGGGACCTCGAAATAAAATGCGTGAGCAGATATTTTCCCTTCCTTCCTTGACACCCTGCACGAACTCTCAAAGCCATGATGATTGTTTGCATCGCTATGAGCAGCAATATTCAAATGACAAACATTATAAAGCTACCAAGTTGAGGCTGCTGGAAATGCCTAGAACTGGCCAGTGCTACTGAATCCTAAATCAAGCCTTTCCATATGTTTTTTAGGGCAAACTGTGGAGATATTGAAGGGACTGGCAAAGCCCAGCATTCGTTCACAACTGAAGACTGTTTCCCTCCCATCTGTCCTAATGGAAAAAGGAAGCAGGAGCAAAGCCCTTCCCCTCGGTTCCCCTCCTCCCTTTTGCAGCCAGGGCTGGTAGAACACGCAGCAGAGACATGCTGCATGCCATTAAGGGTGGTAGCAGCAAACAGACTCTCCAGAAACACCAGGGATTGTCATGTTCTCAAGTGCAGTAGCTAACACACAGCCGAGAAGTTTCTGGATGAGCAGTTCACAGAGGCTGCAGCAGAGGTTACCAGTTTGGTCAGACTTCCCGCTGTCCGTCAGCAGAGATCTCTTCTCCCAGGCTCTCATTACTCTGCAGAGGTTGCTCATTGAGAGCCCAGCTCCCCCAGCACTGAAATGTGAACAGATGAAAACCAAGACCAGGAGACCAGGGAATTTTGCTGGATGTGTATTTGCACCCTCAGTCTCTCACTTCACAAAACTGCCCATTTTTTATTGTCATCCTTAGCAGATCTTTAGGAAGTATCTCTGTGGATTGACTGTCTTTTGCTCTTTCATTGGATTTTGGAGTGGAATATCCAATAACAGCTATTTCTTGTGCTGAGGGGGTAGGAGTATGTCCACCTCTAAAGAAACAGCATTTATAAAGCAGTTCTTGCTTTCCCTGCCTGTTGGAGAAGAGAGGATCATCCTCATGCTTAACTCTTTCTGGAGCTCACACAGGGATCAGAAACTGGGGAAGGAACTGAATTTAATTTAGCAGGCTTGGGAGAAAGGATAATGTAGAGTCTTGAGGCACTACTGGTGCTTCACCAATTACCTCTGGAGTGCCATTTCAGCCTTTTGAGTGCTGGGTAATGTCCATCATGAAAGCAGATGGGGTATGGAAGCTCAGTGCGTATGCAGAGAATGACTACCTGCAGGCTTTCCTGCTGTTAATAAGGCACATCCAAGTTAATTTAACTAAGTCTATTCATTCAGAGCATCAGCAGAATTTCAATCTAGGAAGTCAAGAGTCACAAAATAAACCAGTACTTGAATTTGGTTGTCAAATTCCATTTAGACATGTATTCTAACAGTAGGCAATCCCACCTGAGTTTATGTGAGTCCAAGTCTTATATTTCCCCGTAGAACCAATTTCTATGAGTATTCTCCAAATATTTTAACTCTTAGCATTTTTCTTAAAATAAATTTTTTTTTTTGAGAGAATTTTTTTTTCTATCACAGCATTTTTTTCTATCACAGAAATATGAGTCTTTGTTTAAAAGTGTCAGTTTATATAGCATTGTACATTTTTCTCTTAATCCTTGCACAATAAAGTTTTCCACTGGCACTTCATTGCATCTGGCTAGCTTGATGCTTTCGTAAGTTTGCAGTTTCTGTCTCCTTTTGCTTATTCCATCAGAGAAGCTGGAATTGGCCTGAAGTCCCTAGTAGCTTGAGTTAATTTGGGAAGAAATAGTGTCAAAAATTCCACCCAGAAATGATGCTAAACAAATGTTCAGGCAAGAAATTTCTCCCTCTAAATATTTCATCATGACAGATTCCCAGGACATGTTCCTGCTCAACCCCTTCAGGACTGGACTAATCAGTTACTTCAGACAAAATTCATCTCCACCAACTTCTCCTGTCCACAGTGCAGATGTCTGTACCCAAGTGTTTAACCTCCCATGGAGAGCTCGGGGTTCAGCATAGCTCTGACCAAAGATGATTATTTCACCAAGGATAGTGAATTTTATCATATCCTGAGCTCTACTGACCATATGGATCAGCTCTGCACTACCTTTAGAGGACGTGGGGCTTGCTCAGGTGGGGATGGAATGGCCGAAATGCAGATTAATGTATTCAGCCACATGTATTTTAGGGAGTTGTACACCCAGTGTGGGAGCAGAGCACACTCAGGGTGGGTGGCATCTTAGCAGGCAGACTCCAACATATCCCTCCTGGGGATGTGCAAACATATTTCAGCAGCTAATAATTAAAATTAATGGGGATGAATTTTAATAGGAGTAGCAGAAGGCAGCACATTCCTGGCACAAGGGGGACATCGTGTCTGCTGTGGAACATCTGGATGCTCCACTTCCCAACAAATCCCAGGAAACTGGGCAAAATAAGCAGTTTTTCCATTTCCTTCTTATATCTTACAGCCAAATCATTCTTGCTAAAATTAAGGCAGAGGTTTTTGGGGAAAGAAATAATATTAAAAAAAATCCAAACCTCAAACCAACAAAATAATAATAATAATAATAAAACTAGAAAGAAATACCTCATAAATAGGCAGACAGAATATTTCAGTCAAAGCAGTTAAAGCTATTCCATGGTTGTACGAAAATCTGGCAAAACTTTCAAAAAGAGGGGTCATACAGAAGTGGCAGTGTTGGGAAGCCTTATGGGCTGCACTGTGAGCTCTGACTGTTCTAGTTCCCAAATAAAGGCCCAGATAAGACTTAAAGCCTCACATTAAAACTGGTCTCATTTGCTCCTTCATTTTGAGAGGGGCTTTTCCATAGACAAGAGGTTAATAATAAGATACTGGAAAGGGTTCAGAAGGTGATTGCATGGTTTAGGTCAAAAAAAGATTTAATGTACACAATCATTTCCTGCTGTAATTGCACCTAAGTGTATCTATATTTAATTGCCCAGGTTTTCTTTCACAGCACCTTTAAATTGTTGTTCCACTACCTGTGAAATGAATGGGACTTGATGTTTAAAAACACTGTATGCTGAGCAAACCACTAACAAGGGAGATGTTTTTAGTATGTATTTAATGGGATAAAGACCACCATAGATTATCACAGTTAAGAACCTTCCTTAGCCTGAAAGAATAGTTTTTTTTTTAAATAAATAAATAAATAAACAAATAGAGTTTACTGTGAAAAAGCCAGCTTCTCGAAAGGTTGTGGGAGACTTTGCTTACAGTTGAACCCACCTAGGGAACTGCTGTCTTTAGTTTTATTTAGCCCTGAAAGAGCTTCTTATTTCAGGATGGGTGGGCAGGGGCTGGCATCAACATAGGTAGGACTGCAGGGATACGGAGTCCTCTGTGTCACTCTGTGTCGCATTTGGTTGCACAGAAGCCATGAGAGCAGATGCATCTGATTTACTTGCTTTTCCTCCAGAAGGGTGTGGAATATTGTCTTTTTTTTGGTATCAGTCAGGATGTTGCTATAAGAGACAGCCAAGGACCTTGAGACAGTAACTAACTGAGCCTGGGAAGCTGTTACCTGTCTCATAATGTTGTACCTAGTGATGTTTTCCATGGTAATTTTTTTTCAAAAAAACTACTGTTTTCAGAACTGAGAGACCCAAAGCTTGATATCTACTTATCAATGTTAGTTTGTACCTGAGTGGAAGCGGACAGAGGTGCAGGGCATTCAGGGCTGACAGACACATCCATCACACCGACCACTACCAGGCTGAGTTGAGCCATGAGTCCAGTGTACCCAGAGGAATGCTAAGAGGATCTGCAGCATGAAACCAAATGGTTTCTTTTCAGTTTGGGAATAAACCCAATGCAATTATGGAGCTCTACAAGCTCGAGGTGAGGTCTTGCCTTTTTAAAGAGCTCTGTGATGTGGAAAGCTACAGAGGGAGCAACAGGTTAAATGAATGGGCAACGGCAGCCAAAATGCAGCCTGAATAGATAAAAAGTAACACATGATGGAGGTGAATCTCCGCTTTAAAAAGTTTAGCCCTAAATATGTCCTTGACTATGCCAAAGAACTTCATAGAGCCAGAAGTTTTTCCCCTTTAACATTTTTCTTTTAGCTAAAATTATACTGGTACTGCATTATTATATTATCACAATGGTGTATTTTTTCTTTCCCTTTCTCTTCTCTCACATACACAAAATCAATAGAAATATTGAAAATGTCCTATTTTCCCTCTTTTATTATAAAAAGACTTTTGCAGCAGTCAGAGGTTGTGGGGTTTATGATTAGGCAACATTGCTAACAGGGCCTAGACAGATAGGAACATGAAATACAACAAAAGGTTGAAAATTATAACTGAATTTAGGGCTGTCTGACCCTTGATTTTTCAACACTGAACCCTTTCTTGAGTCTCTCATGGCCAGTGAAACAAGTTAATGGTGCTAGAAAATGAAAAGTCCCTTTTCTGTTTTGTCTTTTAATAATTTAAGGGCACCTCCAGCAACCAAAACAAATATATTTATCATTGCACACAAAGCCTTTAGGCGTGAACTCTAAAGAGGCACATTAGTGTCAATGCATCTGGTACACTGTCACTTTCCAGTTTAGTTTAACTCTTGCTTCTCCTTTTTCCTGACTCTTGTGTCTGAAGAGATGTTGCTTGATGGTGGGTTTTTTTTTTTCAGAAAAGAAAAACAAGTTAAATAGGTATTATTTATATAAAAATACACAAGCATGCAAAAATCTCTTGGCAAAATTCAATAGTTTGACTATGCAGAAGATCATGTTCAACAGTAATAATGGACGCACTTGATCTAAGAGCTGTGAAATAGCAGTATCTCTTCACTCCTCATCAGTCTGCTTGCATGTGGGCAGGGTGGTTTTATTCACTATAAAGAAAAAATTGTACAGATGAACAACAAAATAACCCCCGGAAGGAATTTTCTCAGAGTAAGTAATACATGAAGGATTAGAGCAGCAGCCGTGTTGCAGACAACAGGACTGCAAGCTTAAATCTGGAAGGAGTGAAAAGATATAAGCATGCATAAGAATCCTCGTGTTTGGTATCTCTTCAGAAGCTGCATTTCATGGTGGAATTATATCATGGGGATCAGCTTGGGGCAACGTTCTTTTGCATCATTACATCCAGCAGCCCACTCTAGATCATGAAGCAAGTCAAGTCAGGAGTAAACGGGAAAAATTACTGCTCTGCATGTTAGCAAACAGTCCTGCAAAGGTGGAACCCTGAGAGTTCACAAACCCATTTTTACAGAAGGAAAAATAAAGGCAGAGCATCTGGGACAAGGTCACACGGTAAAGTCATTGCTCAAGGCAGACTGAGATGTCAGCGCTTTTGGCTCCCAGAGCCGTGCTTTGAGTAGTGAACCAAACGCTCCCGTTCAGCAAGAAGTGAAATGTTAATGTCTGAGGAGCGGGGAGAGTTTACCTTGGCACATCAGCAGCACCGCAGGTTAATCAGGGTAACATCAGCACAGTGGCACTCCCAGAAGCCAAGAGATGCTGAACTGCAGCTGCAGTCTTGTGACAGCCTGCAAGGGTCAGCCCAGCTGGCCCCCAGTGTCCGGGAGCCAGCCTGACCTAAGGTGGGTGGCCCACAGGGGAACAGCACATCAGCATCCACAAGGAGTCCCTCCCAAAAAACAGGCTGATCTGTGGGGCAGTACAATCACCCCAAGGACATCCTCATTTTCATCCAACAGACATCTGTGAGCAAGCTCAGCGCAGCCAGTCCTGGAGCCAGGACGTGCCTGGGAGGACTGATTTTGCTGTCTTTAGCCCTAGTTTCAGTAATCAGTTCCCTTGGCTTTAGTGGCACCAGCCATTATTTACCTTACTGTGAAAGAAGCAGCAACACAGAGGAGGTTTTCAGTTTCCCACTGGAGTTCTGTCTTGGACACTGTCTTGCAGCCAAGCAGAATTATCAATCTCTTCTCCCAAAAGCTCTCGTCTCAGGGCTGGAAATCTTGAGATGCTGAAGGTCAGGAGATTTAAGGTACATTGGCAGAGCTCTATATCTCCAGCTTGCATTATTCTGGGTGCTGGCCAACGCTATCAGTCTCTTGCCAAAAAGGAATAGCTATTATGGCATTGATTTTCTGCCACAAAAAAAAAAAAAAAAAAAAAAAAAGAGTGACTTCTAGTTAAATGCAACAGTAGAAAATGCTTCAGCCTTTTACTGCAAAAAAAGGCTGTGTCTTGGTCTGTGTGTCTTGGTCTGTGATGGCTAAGTCTGGACTAAAATATTTTCAACACCAGCTCTGCACAGAAGAATTAGAAAGAGCCAGTAGAAACAACTGGTATGCAAAGAGCAGATTTTAGAAGTTGTTACAAATTGATCCCAAATACCAGAGGCTCCCAGTGACAGCAAGAAAAATGGTTATAAAGCTAATAATTGTGCTGGAATGGTAACATTCCACAGCAGGTTCAGATCTGTAGGCTGTATCCATCATAGATGGATAGGGCCACACCACAGCAGTGATTTTTTTCAGTGTTTGTCTGTTGAAAATTTTATCTGCTTATTAACAAACATAAGCCCAGTCCAGGCTGCACCAAACACTTCAGCTTCAAACAAACAAACAAAATCCATAGTGACAATAAATATTAGTCACTAAGTAATTCCTAAGCTTTGTTGACTATCTAGATCACTTGGCCTCTGAGAACATCTTTTCCTGCTGGATTTCTAGTACATTCACCCTGTTTTGGCTAAGAACCTATATAATCCAAGTTTTTGGTTTTATTTTTGGCATGTCTTTTTTTTCCAGGGCTTGGCCAGAGTGCAGAGGAAGAAAAAGTATGAAAGAGATGGAGAGAGAGAGAGAGAGATTTGACAGTAAAACACAGGAGATATCTAACCTGCTCTGAACCTTAAATAATCATCTACTTCAATTCAGTTTGAGCCACTGAGGACATGAAGGGTCATGTTTTATTCTTATTTCTGCATATTCAAAGAAGTCAGTGATAGCTTAAGCTCTCATTGTACAAGCTGAAAATGAACCTGAATTCATTGCATCCAAAAGCAGCCTAATCCATTAAAAAAAAGGAGGTAATTCATTTGAAAATTCACAGTGACTTCTGCTGCTTGCGGTTTGCAAATAACATTGGACCTGTGCCACAGAACAGAGAAAACATGAATACTACCAGCTTAACTCACACGAACAGAGAAAACATGAATACTACCAACTTAACTCACACGAGCCCCAGTTTAGGAGGGTGCTTCCAGCTTTATTCAGGGTAGGCAAAATAACCTTCTCTTAATTGCTTAAGTTAATCTCAGACAATCATTACAAACTCTGTTTCCCAGCTCTTTTACTCTCCCAAATGAAATTCAGTTTCATGCACTTGGTGCAGTTTTTGGAGCTGTCCTCTGCAGGACCAGGGTTTGGACTCGATGATCTTTGTGGGTCCCTTCCAACTCAGCATGTACTGTGATTCTGTGATTGGTTTGACCCTGTATTTTCACACAGATCTGGTTCTCACCATCTCCCTGGTGGTATCCACAGCAGCACTTGCCCTGGGAGATGAATTCAGGTGGAGACAAACCCTCAGAAGTGACTATGGGCAACTAAAGATATACCTTCAAACCTTTCCATGCATCTAATCTCAAATGTATTTATCCTTTCCAGAAAGCCTGGCAGAGGGTGGAAGGAGTCAGTATTGCCAGCCCCAGCCTCCCCACATACTTGGGCTCTCAGTCCCATGAATGTGCCTGTGTTGAGCCAATAACTCCTTTTTGCAATACAAAAATGGGGTGAGGCTGAGGTCACCACCCAGCCCTGTGCAGAGGCCTCACACCTCCTTCATCCACAGGAGTTGTGTTTCTCAGCCACAGCTATGAAGGTTGGCTCCCGAGCTCAGCCTGTATCTGTGACTCATGCTCTCAGCCCCAGCAGCTTTTAATTCAATCCCAGGTGTGCTAAGCACTGGCTTTCATCACCAATATATGTGAAACGGTTGTATTAATCTAGTTACAACATACGAAGGTAGGACAGAGTCATTTCGCAGTAATGAATCACAGTCATGGAGATTTGAACATGGGGATTGAAAAGGAAATTAAAGTCGAGTTTCCTGTATGGCTCATTCTCCAGCCCAGCATCACCTCAGACAGGAGAGAGGTTTCTTTTTGTTCATTAATAGCAGGGGCAGATCCAGCAGCGCTTCCTGTCGACTGTACCCTGTCCTGGACAGCAGTGACCACACGATGCCACTCAGGATTGGTGCTGGAAGTTCCCCAGCTGCTGCTCTGCAGTGCCTGTGGCACCAGCATGTCTTCTGTAACACAGATAAAACATCAGCTTCTGGCTTTAGATGTAATTAGGCACAAACCTAAGGACTTGGATGAACCAAGGTTCATTAGAAAATACTCATCTCCGAGAAAGAATCCTAAATTAAACCCCATGGGCCCTACCTGGCCATGAGAGAGAGGGCTCTTCAGGGGTCCTGGTGTAGGAAGAATAAGGACATACCTGAGCAACTACTTACCTTTGGAAGAACTTAACAATTTTTGCTTTTTCTAGACCCCTGAATAATGAGCAACACAGTAATCATGTTAAAAAGGACTTTAAGGGCATGACCAGCCGCATTCAGTGTCAAGCATAACAGCCCCTGGAAGTGCTTAGTCACACTTTAACTCCTGTTATTATTTTCCAAGCCTGTGTTTAACTCAGAAAAGTGCCTTTTTCTCATCCAGTGCAATATTGCTAGCACGTTAACCATAACCTCCCACAACAGAAGGGCAGGTGTTGCACCTTCTTTCACTAATGCAAAAGACACAGGCTGATAAAATTGTCTCAAGGTTTCACATGATTGTTGCCTTCAAAACACCTACACCCAGGGCCAGCTTTTGCACCGATGTCCCTCTGATACCTTAGGTGAAAAACTATCCCATAAAAATTTGCTTTACTAACTACTACAGGACTCAGGAGTTGTAAGGGGACCAATAAAGCAGAGAGATCTCTGGAGAGTAAACACAGGATGAAGAAAGAAATACAGCAGAAAGAGGAGGGAGATACTCTTGCACATACCACTGAAGGGTGACAGCTCCTTTCCCAGATAATGTCACAGTCCTAGCCAAGGGCTATTCTTTTGATCTTACAAGGCTGAAGATGTAGAATGAAGCCAACAGATCTGGGAAATCACAGTCCTAGAAAGAGAGAAGATGATATTAGATTAACACACCCAAAATGGATGTGTAGATATCCAGAAGAGTTCATATTATATTCATAAATAACAGGCAAAACTTTAGTGTCACCATGTGTTTACAGTCTTTACTGCGTAAATCCCCTCTGCTCTGAAGGTTTTTGTTGCTCTAGCAACAAAAGGGAGGGAAAGGAGAAAAAAGAGAAGGCGGAATGAAAGGAAGGAGCAGAAAAGATAGTCTAATTGATAGGAAAGTTCAGAAAATAAAAAAGGGGGAAATAAACTGAAAGAACTAGTGGTGTTTTTTGGAGAAAAATACAAATATATATGAAAAAATAGAGCTGCAGATTCTCAAAAATATAAAACAAAATAGCTTTCAAATTAGTGTTTTCACAGCTGTAGGCTAGAGAGTTTATTGCTTGCAGTACGAAACTTAATGATGTGATGAGAAAAAAATCTGCAAACTCTTCCATCCAGCCCTAGACAGACTGACAGCCCTAGCGATCAATGTCCATTATTAACTTGCTGACTTCATGCACAGCAAGGCAGAGCATGAAGTTCTCTGGTTCTCTTCAAATTTGGCTTAATTGGATCACCTACAGGATGAGAAGATAATTTAGCATGCATGGCCAGCCACATCTTCATTGCACCCCTGAGCCTAGAACAAAGGCTCTGGCTAGGAGGGTGTGGACATCTAAGCAGTAAGATGCCCTGAGACTATCTGTCCATGTCTTGAGTCCATCTGATCACACAGGAGAGAGTAACTGATGCAGTCACTATTGTTCTGAACTGTCTCCAGTCCTGTGGCTCAGAAGAGAAATGCCCATGGCAGACTCCTTTCGGTGGAATCCTAATGAGAATTCAAAGGGAAAGGACCAAGCTTCTACCTCCAAACCATTCTCCTTAGGGATTTAATCTAACCCAACTGAAAGTAATAGGAGTTTTCTACAATTTCAGTTGGTGCAATATCAAAGCTACCCTGTCAGAGATGGGTTAGGGTCACAGATCACATGTGTTGTGTTTTCTTCCCTTGATTATCACTCAGGAAACTTGTCCTTACACAGGAACATCCTACAGCAAAGTCTCCTACCGGAGTTTGCTTCTAGAAAATTAAAAAAGGCATTGATTTTCTTAACAAATCATGCTTTAAAAAAAAATTTAAGCCATCATGTGAAATGTCACAGAATTTTGTTCACTAAAGTAACTAGAAGAGCTGCAAAGAGTTTAAACTATCATTTAGAGGGGATAAGACAATTCATGGTTTAGAAACTGGTTTCTCAAAGGAAGAAAGAAGCAGCTCTATCATTTCATCAGCGAGAGTCCCAAGGTCATCTTTATCCCCTAACTGCACCCCCACCACCACCCACCCCCACCATGGTTTTGGTGTCTGGATGCCCAAACAGATCTGCTGGCAGAAGCCTCCAGCCAGGCTTTGCCTGGGTGGCCCCTGTGCCTCAGTCAGTCCCTGCAGACCCCCTGGTCCCACCTCCATCAGCTGCTTCTTGGAATCTATTGACCATGGTGTCAGAGTAATGAGGCAGGAGTTGTCTGTGCAGCCGCTGACTCCATTATCTCACACAATATCAGGAGTGAAAAAATGGCTGCTGGGTTTTTTAATGGTCTGCCAGAAGAGCCTTGTCGATAATAATTCTTTAGTTGGGTTTGCTGGAAATTACAGCCATCTCCTCTGCTCCAGCATCTTGCAGTTCTGTGGGAAATAGTTTTGAGACAGCTTCTCCTGCCTTAGAAAAAAAAGAATAATGAAAAAAAACCAAGTTTGTCCATGTTGAACATGCCTTCCTCTCTCTTAAGCAACAATAAACGAGACTCTCTGGTTTCTTATCTCTCACTCTCCTGTCTT
The DNA here is from genome assembly GCA_013399875.1 of Gymnorhina tibicen. Lineage (NCBI taxonomy): Eukaryota > Metazoa > Chordata > Aves > Passeriformes > Artamidae > Gymnorhina > Gymnorhina tibicen. The sequence continues at coordinate 492,144 of VXAZ01001682.1, forward strand.
ATTATTTAGGAGTCAGTACTAGCAAGACCCTCTCTGGTTCTCAGTTACAGTTTTGGATTTATTTGACTGATTCCAGCACACTCCTGGATCCCTGACTGCAGCTCACTAATGTACATCTCAGCAGCACCCCGTGACATGGGGCACTCTCAAAGGGATGAGCAGCTGAAAATCCTGCTTCTGTCATGTTCCCTCTGAGCTAAAGTCAGCACAGCATCAGCATGTCCTGCTCCCCACGGAACCTTCCCCAGGTCCCACGCTGGGCCATGCAATGCTCCACAAGCCTCTTGATCTCACACAAGATGCAATAATTGCCTAAAAATCCCCACCCCTGCTGTAACTGAGTCTGTGCTTGATTCCTCCGGTATTACAAGAGTTCTCTGTAACACTGTTAGCAGCTTTTTTCCCATGTTGTTCTGCACTTTAAATAAAAAAGAGAGACCCTGCGTATGAACTGCTGGCTTGTTTAGTGCAAAACCAGTCTCGTCTAAAGCTTGTATGAAATTTCTTGGGGGGCAGAGACTCAGCTGGTTTGAATCTGAGCTCTTCTCTGACTTAAATGGAAGTCATGCCATATTACACCAAGTGCAGCTCTGATTTGGGGTATTTAATTCATTTCTCCTCTGGATCTTGTGCTGGCCATCTCCTGAGATATTTCTTGCAAGTTGTCCCTTCCCATGGGTTCCAGGGAGAAATAAACTCTGCCTTCTATTATTTTAATGACATGCAAAACTCTTCTTGGCATTTCCTAGCACTAATCAAAAGAAACAGACTCTCTCTTACCTCAAAATCTTCAGTAAGAAGCCTGTCAGGTAAAGCTGGGACTGAAAGCAAGGCATCAGTGTGGTGGCCTGGTCATTTGGCACAGGCAGGGTCTGAGGGGGAGAGGTGGCCAAACTCAAACATGGCACCTGTGTTGTGGGTCTAAGTGACGGGAAAACAGTGCTGCTTTAGACCTGACAGAGAGCAGACAAAAAGTCCTGCATCATCCCTCAAAGCCAGCTCTGCAGCATGACATACTCAATTCAAGAAGCAGCTGTGAATCAGGGGGAGCAGTCTGAGGGTGGAGAACCTACAAAACTTCCAGACAGAAATGTTAATGTCATCTGTAGGATCCAGGGAAGTCACTTATTGGACGCACTGTGAGGAGAAGAGAATGGATTTCTGTATGGCTCGAGGTAAAAGAATGGAAAATGGAGGACATCCCATACCAGTGGGATGGGCAGGAATCATAGAATGATAGAATAGCCTGATTTGGAAGGGACCCACAAGAATCATGAAGTCCAACTACTGGCTTTACAAGGGACCACCCCAAAAATCACTCCATGTGCCTCAGAGTGGTGTCCAAAAGCTCCTTGAGCTCTGTCAGGCTTGGTGCTGTGACCACAGCCCTGGGGAGCCTGTTCAGTGCCCAATCACCCTTTGGGTTTTCAAATAGCCAACTTAAACTACCCCTGACACTTCTCTGTCTGTGTCCTCAAGTCCTGTCACTGTCACCACAGTGAAGAGATCAATATCTGCCCCTCCTCTTCCCCTCACAAGGAAGCTGTAACTGCAGTAAGGTCTCCCCTCAGTCTTCTCCAGGCTGAACAAGCCAAGTGTCCTCAGCTTCTCCTCATACAGCTTCCCCTCAAGGCCCTTCACCATCTTTGTTACCCTCCCCTGCACACTCTCTAATGGCTTTGTATCTTTCTTATATTGGGGTCCCCAAAAGTGCAGACAGAACTCGAGGTGAGGCAGGAGAAGACTGGGAGAGTGGTGTTTGGGGAGGGCTTGGAGGCAAGGAGAGTGGGACATGTACAGAAAGCAACATTGCCAAGTCCTTAGCTGATGCTGCATGTCTGCCATAGCAGGGAAAATCATCCAAAGAGTGGTGAGTAGTGGAAGGTAGGAAGAACCACAGAGGAGGGCAAGGGAGTGGTGATAGGGAAGGGATTCAAGATGGAAAAAGCAGATGGAGACATTTGTTCAGAAAGAAAATCTCCACCAATGCTTAGGAAGCCAAGAGGAACCACTTCCAGAAGGAACTCTAGAAAACAGCAAAACTTCCTCCAAATCAAAGAGCCTTCAGAGAAACTATGAATGACAGGACTCAATAAAACGTTGATTTTTGTGTGAATAAGTTCACCTCCTTTTAAGCTCTCAGGCTAAAACACCAGCTGCTTGCACAGCCTGTCAGCCCCTCTCTCCTGTCCTCCAACCAGCAGGCCAAACACAACATGTTTGATGTCATCTCAGTGTATGCAAAGCCAAAAAGGGCTAAAGACTGTTTACTGTCTGTGGACCATCTTTCAAACTTGGCAGTCAGTCTCTTTAAAACTGGTTGCCACACAGCAGAGTTGGGAATTCTTTGCCTCAACTTTTATCCTGTTTTTTCCTGAATTTTTCCTCAGACAGGGACAGACCCCTCATTGGTGAAGTCTTCCATCTACTTCCAGGCATTATGTCCTGGACGACAGTCCTTTAACAGAGTTAAACTCAAACCATTATAAAGCAAACCGAATTCAATATGCACCTACCTGCCAGATAAATTGAATTTTCTTTCACTCAGTTAATTAGGACAAGCTTCCATCCTCACATCAACTGTTTTGCATCCGTACGCAGACACGGCCTCCTCTTCTCCCTGCAATTACCAGCAGAAGGCCAGCAGATCTGCAGACATACACCTCATGGCTCTTCTGAGGCTCATTCAAAACCACCTTCTGGTTCTCACAAGACTCTTCCTAGACTTTGATATTCAACACCACTTGGAGAAGGAATCTCAGTTATCATTGTCACATCTCAGGCCTTCAAAACTAAAACCTACCAAAAAAAAAAAGCAGAAAAAAACCCACTCAAGAAAGAAGAAAGAAAGCTGTTAAAAAAGAAAACGTCTTTCTTCTTTTTCACCTTGCCCCAAACAGATAGCTTCAACCTCTTGTAGGCCAGCACAGATTAGTTTAGGAAATCAGAAATAAGAAGTGGCCTAGAAAACACCCATCCCAGGACTTGGTGGTGCTGTGGTTGTTACCCCATCTCAGTAGCAGGGATAGTCACATGCACCTGTCTTTCAATGTCCTTCATTATATGCCAAAGCACAGAGCCACAGGACACTATTAATTTATTATTATTATTATCATCCAAAGTTTCCTGTTTGCCGCATCCTAAGGCACTCCCAAAGAGTGGGTAAGACTGGAGGGGAGCTCAGGTCACAATGAACGCCTTTTTTTTTCAAAGTTTAAACATCATATCAATCTTCACCTTTTCTGTCCCTTCTCCCCCACGTGTTCCAGAGCCCCGAAGTGCAATGTTATTGCTTTTAGCTGCACTAAGATCTGAAGAATAAGGCCAAATTCACTCATCTGCTCTCATCGACTTAGCCCAGTCCTTCCAAGATAGATGCAAGCACACAGGAGCCTAAAGCACTGCAAAAGCTGAATCTTAGTCAGAGATATTTGGTTATACCAAGGTCCCAAGAACATCCTTACCTAGCGGCAACCTTTGTCTTTCAACTCTTCTTCCATGTGTTTTCCTTTGAATCTAAGTCCATGCAGCTTCTTAATCAAATCACAAAATAATCAGCTTGTGATTACATTTTAAGGGATAAATAGCACATGACCAGCATTAATCACTCATTGCACCCCGTGTGGGTGGCTAATTCCCAAGGACTTCCAATAAAATCTAGAAAGTGCTATGTTTTTCCTTGAACGCAGTAGCCTTCATCCAAATGAAATGGAATTTTTTTCTCACGTCTAATTTGTTAACACTGCAGATCTCAGAATAGATATTGGCAATGTTGCTAATAAAAACATTTTAAAGTTATTTCCCTCATTGAAGTCCTATAGGATTTTACTAGAGCTAATGCAATTCCCCCAGACTCTAATGGTAAAACCACACATTTCAAATCATCTTACAGGCGTATCATCGTCATTACTGTACTTATTGGTTTCCTTAAATACCAAAATATATCGAGGAGAAAGAGATTGTTTAAGCAGGTACATTTCCCACAAAACATTGTATCAACCACGCTCTAGCATAGCTCTAAAATCGATAGATTTATATCTGGGACACAAAAGCAGGAAAGGTCAGGGGGTGGGTTGTTGTGAACTAGTTGGTGATCAATCCTGGCTGAAGACATTACTTTTCAGTTCCCATACTACAGAAAACCCCAGCCCCCACCGCATTTTGTTGTGTTATGCTTTTCCCATTATGCAATGTAGTTTTAAGTGCACCCTACAGATTGTGACTGCTTTACTAATATTCTCATCAAGCCAAAGTGTTCAGTTGTTGCAGCACAGTGGGTGGAGGGGAGGATATAATCTTTAAAAATAGATCCTAAAGTCTTTACTTAGATTGCAAAAAAAATTTCTTAAAAAAAAATGTAAAAGAAATCCAAGCTACCACACACTCCCCCATTCGTCTGAAAGTGATTTGTTGGCAAGAATAGAAATTTGGTTTCCAAGGTACGGTGAAAGAGCATAGAGACAGCCTGAGGAATGGGATAAATATGCCATATTTCTCAGTTACACAAGGTGCTGTAGCTAAGGGGAGAGGCAAAGGGGGTACCAGTATGAAGCTGCTTGCCAAAAACGCCCCAGAACATTTGCATGTAATGCCTTGTGTTGGAAAGTGGAGTACAGGTGTGACTCACTGCTGAGGCAGCCGTGCCAGCCGCTCTGCGCAGACCCTGCAGGGCTGAGAGATCCTTTACAGCTTGCTCAGACAAATTCCATGTGCCAGCTGCTCCTTGAATGGGGACAAGCTCCCTCCTGCTTTCACAGAAGGACCCAGTGACACTTGCATTGCTTGTGATCCTTCAATGGGTCTGAATCCTGCAGGAGTTTCTGGCAGCGCTGGTGCCTTTGCTGCAAAAATCAGTATTTGGAGACATGCAGCCCTGCACGGCCCTTTCACAGGCTGTCAGCTCTCCTTGCCTGCAGAAACACAGCCAGAGCTGCCAGATATACCAAGGGACAGGGAGGGTTTCCATATGCACCTGAGGCCAAGAGAGGGATGGTGAAAGTTTGGGTATGGGGGCATGAAACCCAGATCCTTGGGGTGACTTTTCCCTAAAGAGTTCCTTGTAAGAGAAGGGGGATTTAATTCCACCTTAATTTGCACATGGCTCTGAGGCTCCTGCTGAGCCTGGGGCAAAGCATCAGAGGTTGTGGGAGAAGGGTTTGGATGAGCAGTCACTCACTTCACATGCTGAGATGCTTTGCAGGAGTCACAGCCTGTGTTGGGAGTCACAGCCTGTGGTGGGATGAGTTTCACAAAGACAGGAGCATTCTCAGAGCTGTTTTCCATTGAGATGTCTGTTCTCATGCTCAGCCTGCAGACCAGAGGCTCTCAGGTGGATGCCCACCCATTCTTCAGGTGCTCAGGTCAAGCCTGCCTGGGCTCCTCTTGCAGCTTGGTCTTGGCCAGGTCTCCACACAGGGTCCCTTTTGCACCTGTGCACCCAGAGGATCCTGGTACCCCTTTGCAAAGGGGACATCGCCACCTCAGATGGCAAGTGGGGCTAAACTGGATTGTGAACGAGTCAGAAATGAGAGATAAGAAAACAACACAAATGCTGGAGAGGTGAGAGCAGTGTTCTTCAGGCTACCATGCCTGGAGTAGCCCTGGGAAGGCTCCAGTACCTGAGGTAAAGACCAGATTAACTATGTTGATCACTCTTTCATGCCTCACTGTGAGGTTCACTTTGTGAGCCAGTTTTTTTTGCAAGGTCCTTTCTCCAGGAACCATTTTTAGCATAAAAAATTGCTTTAGCTGTTAATCAATCAATCAGTCAATAAACCAGCCTCACTGGTGTTAAACCATTACCTTTATTGGGATACTACCAGCAAACTGATACGCAACAATGGATAGTGTACATTCCATTTCATTCCGACTTCTTCCCTTCAGGAATAAGAGATCTCAGCTCTTTCTTACGCAGAGAAGCCCCTCAACCCACATTTCCAATTCCACAGCCCATGTGGGCTTCTGCTCAAGCTTGTGGTGATGTGAAGGTCAACCAAGGGCAAGGAGATGCCCTGGATGCACTACAGAGAAAACACCCAAAGTCACTCACAGATACATATTTTCTTCTCCTGTGATAACTACAAGTACCTTTGCATTCCTGATTTACCCCATAAAACCTCCAGCCCTGGACCCTTTGCTTTTTCCAGGTGGGCCCAGCTGGAAGCACCTACAAAATTCTGTGGTGGGGTGGGGAAAGACACCAACTTTCTGTGTGTCCTTCCAGCCTGTAGGAATGCTGGGGGGGAAGGATGAAGAGGTTGAGAAGTATCAAGACCTAGACATATCTTTCTGTGAACAGCCTACAGCGTAGCCAAAGCTTCTTGCAGGTTATTTTGAATTGCATCCTGTAAGTCAATAAAAGGAAAAGGAGACAAACATAGGACACCAAACACACTTCTTGTGCCTCCACCTAAAACCATAGCACAGAAATCTTCCAGCTCCTGCATGGCAATGGGCTGCACAGCCCTGCTCTATCCCTTGAACAGAGATATTTCTCAGGGTTACTTCTTGAGGCTGAGAGACCCCTTACCCAACACCTGATATCTAGAAGGAGATAAGCAATATTTCACATTGGGCCTACAAGTACATTGTATGCTACCACCATATATCCAGCTATAGGTTAAATGTTTGAAGTGAAGTATGTAGTAGAGTGTTTGACCACTTTTTAAATCACTTTCAAAATCATTGTCATATCCCTGTCTAAATTATCATTCAAATCATCACCTAAATCACCATTAAATATTTGTCAAATCATTGTCAACTCAGTGTTAAAGCACTGTTTAACTAACATTCAATTATTGCTTAATCACCAATTGATTTTCACTCAATCACCAATTAATTTCCATCTGATCATCATTTGATCATTAATAAAAACTTTAAGTCAACCCCACAGCTATGGCTTCTGATAATTCTCCTGTAGCAGAAGTCTCAAGGGCAAGCTGAGAGGACGTGGTTAAGCAAAGTAATTTTGGCGCATTTAGCCCTAAACCCCCCAGCCGTGCCCAAAGGTCACCTCACTGGAACACCACACTCTGTGGAGCATGGAAGTCCACTGAAGCTGAGCTGGAAATGCACATGATTCACAACACAGATAGCATCTAATGGTTGGGTTATTTTCCTTTAATAAACCTTTCCTGAACCCAACTATTTTTTCTCTCTGTCCTCACCCCTCATCCTGCTTCCTCCAATAAAGGCATTTCCTATTGCGGCCACAGGAATACTCCATCACTGCACCAAAATTTCCTACAGCCTTCCCAATATTTGTCCTCTGAAATGCCTGAAACTGTATGAAGGCTTTCACACAGCTGAATAGCTCACAGAAAGACTAGGAGAAGAGTGCAGCAAGATGCTGAAAACTCAACCAGCAGGCAGCTGGATCAGCTCTGTTCCTCATTCCCTGAGAGCAGGTGGTATAAACCTCTGTGGGGTGGAGGGTGGGGAGTGGAGGAGGGAATGGGGCATCCCTACGTTGAAGCAATGCTCTGCTTCCCCTGCAGTCAGCCATCACAAGTTTCAGCTGCAGGCTTTTGTTTTGAAATCCCTAATTTTCATGGTGTGTTAGACTGGGTAGATCAAATAGCTTATTAACTTCCAGGAGAGTTACATTTCTTCCCGATTATATAATTTGTTGCAGAGCTATACTAGGTTTGGGTATTAAACCAGCTTTCAGTATTTTTTTTTCCAGTGAGTATGAACATTGATTATTCCTGGGTGGAGGAACATTATTGTTGCAAGCCTGGACTGTGCCCAGTCTCATCTGGAACATGGGGAAAAGGTGCAGCTCCGGTGATGTGGTGGGTGCTGTCATTTGTGTTCTGCTCACTGGAAAGGTCCCACCCAAGCCCTGTTTGTACTCAGTGAACATGGGGTGTCCCTGCTGCAGAGATAAGGGGGAATGGGTGACACTGGGATGGCACTGCAGGACCAGCAGTGCTCGTCTGACCCATCCAAGGGCTGCAGGACCTGGCTGGAGGGATCAGTGCAGGTGATTTCAGGCTGTGCTGTGCAGCTCCTGGGGGAAACAGGAGCACTGCTTTTCAGAAGGATTATTTTTCATTTGATTTGACTTTTTTCTTGCCAGTAAAAGATTCCTGCAAACACTGAGCTTTTAAATTAAAGGGAGTTAATGAAAGTGTACCTGTGGTAACTATTATCAGATCCCTTGTACATTCAACAGTCACATTAAGATGATTTCTTATTATCTCTAAATCCATTCCAGAGGTATGTTCTCGCTGTTACAGCCCTCCTGTGCACCATTGCAGGTGCAGGTTTGCTGCCCAGCATGGCAGATAAAATACTGTCCAACTGTGTTGCTACAGCCCTGACTTGGTTTTTTAATATTTTTTTCTGAGACAGATGAGCCAGGGCTTACCAGCAGCCCTGCTCAACCTTGCCTGTGGATAAAGCATGTTCTTGTATCCATATCCTCGGGGCATTCCTAATGCAAATGGATACTTCACCTAAAAGGAGAGATCTTTTGTTCTAAGAACAGCAATGTAGTTTTCAGCTGAGACTGTGCTGCGTCATGAAACAATATCAAACAAGACAGAAATGGAATATTGTTTCGGTGTAGACAAGGCTGTCGCAGCCACTCCAGTCCCCTGAATGGATTAGGCAGGGTTTACTAGCAAGGCAGACTGTCCAAAATATATTTGGTGCATTGTCACTCACAGGTAGCCTATGAAATACACATTTTCATACAGCAGTCGCTTCATTTTGATTGAACCAGGCTTTCGTCCCTGAGCTCTTCTCTCTGATACAGATGGGGAGTTTTGCCACTCTTTTAGTTTTGGTCCAGTTCTGAGTCATTGATTGTTCCTAATTCACAACACCTGTGTGTTTTCAGGTGGGGATATTTCTTTGCTGAGAGGTCAGGTCCAACATTGGAAGCAGCTTCCTAGCGAACTGGTGAGTAGCCCAAGCTTGTCAGTGCTTAAGAGTCATTTGGATAATGACCTTAATAACTGCTTTAATTTTTGGTCAGCCCTGAAGTTGTCAGGCAGTTGGACTGGATGACCATTGTAGGTCCCTTCCAACTGAAATAGCCCTTTCCCTTCCTCTTTCCTATTGCTTTTGTTGGACCCACAAGCTCAAGGTGCACCACAAGCAAAGCTGAGGCTGGCTGGTCAATGTGCTCCCTTTCTCATGTCACTGGGGTTGTTACACACTCTGGCTGCCACTGCCTGCAGCTCCAGAGCCTCCTCTCTTAATGTGAATTACAGTATCCACAAGACAGAGGCTTGAAAAGAGTTAGGAGTTGCCTTTTTATCTTCAGGTAGAAGTGAGAAAAAGAGCTGCTGAAGTGTTTCCTCTTGGGAAAGACTGTAGAATAAAAATAAACTTTGGGTCAAAATAAGCAAAGCAGTATCTACACGTGTGAGGCAGTTGTCTTTCACTCCTGAGCTCTGTGGGTTGGTCTGAGGAACTCTGTCCTTCTAGGCAGCAAGAATCTGCCCTCAGATCCCACCCCCCTGGACACAAGCAATATTTGGGATGTTCTGAATATGGCAGAGAGCCACCACTGCTTTGGTGCCATGGAGCTGGGGGGTGGCTGTGACCATCTTCAGTGCCAGGGCCTGATGTGCCCTCAAGTGTTTGGAAGAGGAGCTGGGAGCCCCATCACAGTGCTGAGGGAGATGTGGCATTTAGCAAAGCTTAACTTCTTGCTGCATGGCAGAGTCTCACATTCAGCATTTCACATGAAGCACTGAGTATAGAGATGTTGTCACTAAGCAACAAAACATGGATTTTGCAGGAGATAGTAAGGTGATTCTAAACTTTCTCTCCTCCCACCTCCTCTCCAATGCACCAAGGCAGCCAGAACCAGTCTTACCTGTGTGCTGGTGGGGAGCCAGTGGGAGAACTGGTAGGTGAGGGAAGAGAGGACAAAAGTATTATGGACTGATTCAAACCAAATGTGCCAGGTGTGAAGGGAGAGCCCAGACAGGCAAGAGTCTTACTGTTCTCTCAGTGCCTAACCTTGAAATCAGGCAGGCAGCTGAGCAGGGCAGGAGGTGGACAAGCCATGAGAGGAACTTGAACACAGAGAGGGGGAACTTCATCCACAGCACAGGACTCAGGACTCTCTCTGAGCACTCCAAAACCCAGGGGTAGAACAAACAGGAAAAATGGTATGGTGTACTTGCAGAAAAGTGACACGGAGAACAGTGAGGAACTATGAAATAAATAAATCTGATGTTGGAAAAAAATTCCCTGAAACTGAAAATCTAAAGCAAGGGGGAAAAGAGGTTTGGAACTGAGCAACAGAGCAGTGAGCAGGACTGGTGCAGGGGCTCTGTCAGTATTGAAAGCAGACGTCTGCCTGGCCTATGATCTGTGCCCAGCATCGCTGCTCTTTGAATTGCCACCAAAACAACCAGCCAGTGTCCCCAGCACGACAAGCAAACTGACCCCAGTGATGGTGACGGGTGGCACATTTCCATTAGTGTCCTGCATGTGCAAACAGATAGAGCGTCACCTCCCAGCTGCCAAAACACTGCTTATCTACAGTGCAGCCAGGGGTGCAGGGAACAGAGAGAGGGAAAATATGACCGTGCTCATTCGGGAACAGCTCAAAAAGCCTCTCAGCCGAGGGTCTCATCAGGGCAGGTTTGCACAAAGCTGAGATAAAGCTGCTGCAGGTTTCCCTCTTCCCCCGGCCATTTCACACGGGTGGTCCCCAGGAGAGCTGTATTTCCCCATCATGTGGCTCCTTGCTGACAGGCTGCCTGGTGCCCTGATCGCCCAGAAGGTCACCATGCACCTGGCCCATGGCGGGTGTAGTGGAAAGGAAAAGTACTGGGAATGAGCCACAGTCCTCATGTTTGTACCACAGCAGCTGAAGAATCCATGTACAAACCCCGTGGAACTGCATCCTGGATGGGGAGGGAAAGGGGGTTGCTCTGTCTGATCTCCAAAGGAATGAGTCTCCTGTGTTTGGAGTTGGTGTTCAGAGGTATCTCTCTGGGTCCTTTGAAACTTTTAAACACATTTGCTAACTTCATCCATGTTTGATGAGACAGGACACAGCGATTTATAGGACAAGGGAAAATGGCTTTAAACTGAAAGAAAATAGGTTTAGATTGGTCATTAGGAAAAAATTCTTTACTGTGAGGGTGCTGAGGCCCTGGCACAGGTTTCCCAGAGAAGCTGTAGATGCCCCATCTCTGGAAGTGTTCAAGGCCATGCTGGATGGAGATCTCGGATGGAGATCCGAGCAACGTGGGATAGTGGAAGGTGTCTCTGCCCATGGCAAGGGGGTTGGAATGAGATCCTTAAGGTTCCTTCCAACCCAGATCATTCTGTGGTTCTGATTTATCTCATCTGAATGCACTGGTCTGGTAAGTGGATGCCTCCATCTCAGTTCGTCACCGTGGCCTCTCTTTACAGCCACTGGCAAAACCCAGGCATTTCAGGTTGGAAACTTTGCTGATGCAGTTCTCTGTGTTTCCCTACAGAGCCCCCTTGTCCTGTGGATTTTTTGTGGAAGCACAGATCATGTGGCTCCTGTTCATACCCAGTGTTTTTAAATAAAGAGGTTTGTGTTAACAACACCACTGATCCCTCCTGTTGTTTTTCTCAACAGAGCTTGTGTGACCCCGAGCCCCCAGTATGGACAAGCTTTAGAGGACGTGATTTTGTATCGAAACCAACAGCAGCAACATTTGGAGAGCTACACAAAAAGGAAAATCTGGTAGATTTACCCAATACTTTTGTTGAAAATAATATCCCAAAGCTTTTGCACCTATTTTGTCTTATTTTTGTGCTAAATTAAATGCACATTATCCACCTATCACCACGTGCAAGTGGCTTACATTGATACACAATTCAAATACTACAGACCTGGGCCAGGTTCCTGCAGTGCCCTCCTCAAGAGACTTGAAAGACACAGCCCTGGCCAGGACTTCAGCCAAGAGGGGAAAGACAGGAGCAACTTCTTTCTCTTCCACTTATAAAGAGAGTGTTGTGAGACTCAGCTCTGCATGGAAGTGAGAGGTGGGATGGGATGGGCAGGCTTTATGCCTTCCTCCAGGTTTATGGAGGATGCCATGGTAGGGAAGGACAGTTCCTACCTGGTCTGCCTTGTGTTGGGGCTCTGCAATGGTGGCATCTTCTCTGGTGACATCTTCCATGCAAGCAAATGACCAGAGCTGGCTGTAGGGTTCATTTTAATAAATAAAATTATCCTGTTCAAGTTTTATTTCATGGCTCTTCTGTTCTTCTCTCTGCTTAATTTACATTCAATTACCTTTGCTCTTGCGGTCTTTCCAGGGATCTGCAGACACCTGGCAAGGTGACATCCTTCTGGGGTGACATCCTTCTGCATCCCTGGAGTCCATATGCCCAAAACACACAAAACACATTTGCAGCAGAGGGGAGCATATCCAAATACTGTATGTGTTCCATAAATACTTTTAATTCTCAGGAGCCTGTGGCCTTTTTCAAGCCAGAGGTCTCTGGCCTTTTTCAAGCCAGAGGTGAGGAAAGCACAATCATTATTAAACTGGTGAATTGAGAGCTGGGGGGGGCAGGTGTTGGTGGTTTTTTTGGTTTAGGTTGGGTGGTTTTTTTGGAATAAATAAAAGGATGAAAGGGGCAAGAGTTCCCTGTTTCCTGGTTCCTAAGGTCACACTTCATATTAAGGTTCCATTTAGAAAGAGCACATAATTTCTTGATACATGTTGAGGTGACTGATGAATCATTTATTGTGTATTGCTATTGAACTGCTGGTCTCCAGAGCTGTGATTTAACCATCCATAACACCTGCAGCTGCCGAGGACACGGCCATCGATAATGCTGGAACACAAAGTATTTGTGTGCATAACGTGCTTACCACATCTAACATTTATGAATGCTCTATAAACAATTTATAAATGAAATCTTAATGTACAGCATAACCTATTTTTAATGTTGTGGCACTTGCATAACCCATTTCACCTTGATCCATCTCAGTTAACTTTGGGCACCTGGTGGATGTGTCTCTGTTCGTAGCCCTGTACCACTTCCCTCTGCAATTTTTCCCCTCCCTTCCTCCCACTGCTCATTTACCCCTGCTCTGCCCCAAAAGTTCTGGTCTGGGATTCTGCAACCTCACAGGCTTCTGTGTGATGATGCAGCTTCACATCAGCAACTCGCTCATGTGTGCACACACTAAAGGAAAACACTCCCCAGCCTTTTCTTTCCCCTTTTCAACCCAAACTGCATGGGTTCAGCCTTGTGTGGCCACATGAAGAGGTGTATCAGGCAAAGGAATGGGGAGGGAATGGCATCTCTGCTCTGGATCTGAGCTGTTGGGAAAGGAGGTGGAAGAGAGATGCCTGAATCAGACCATGGCATCACTTCAGACATCAGCCTGGACCAGTTTGTAAGAACATGGGCAGACTTTGGAGAGCAGAAGGGCCCCGTTTCTGACAGATTAGTGATGACATCCTCATAGTCATTAACAAGATGCTCATTGTTAAACTGTTTCAATAGCTGGCCTGATTTCTCTCTGGCAGTGTCTACATTATTTTGTTCAAACTGAATCCAGGCTGAAGAGGGGCTGAAATTGCCCTTCTCCAGCCATGGTATCAGGGAACGCTGGGCTGTAACAAATTCTTCTCTGCAGAGGATCCACTGCTCTCTCATCACAGAAATGGTGCTGTGCTGCCTCATTGTTAACATATGCCTTCCCTTATGCCAAGTGATTTCTGAGCAGCTCCTGAGTTTTCCTGTGGCTATGGAGATGGGGATGCTGGGAGGATATGCAGGCACCAGCCCTTGGGAGAGAAACACTTGGAAGTGCAACTGCAAGCAGGAGGTGGCTGAGCACTGCTTTGCCTGGTGCACAGCGACTGGGACAGCACTGGGGACAATGTGGCTTCCCAGGCAAGCCTGTGCATCTGCTTTACACCTCCAAGGTGCATTGCTGTGGTCGGTATAGACACACAGTGAGCACGTCTTGGCCTGGAAAGATCTTCTGCACTCCCAGACTTGTACAGATACAGTGCCAGACTTGTACAGATACAGGTTTTGGTGAAATGCCTTCTCCTTTTACCAGGGCTCCAGGGAGTGGTGATGGCCCAGGTAACACAATGGCATGTGGGCCTCCATGTCAAATTTGCAGGTTCAGATGAAGATTGCACATCTGGGCACAGGGTTAGCAGATTTCCCAGGGAGATGTGTGACTGAATTAGCTTTCAAAAGAGGGCCTGTTAATGTGTTTCTACTGATGTGTTTAACATTAGCTTGGATATCTTGCTGAATCAGGAGCACAGGGACAGGAAGTGAGCACTGTATGTTAAATGACATCACCTACACACAAAATCCCACTGGTGTTATGGAATTGATGCATTGTGAACACAGTGGCCTAAAGTGTCCTTCCAACAAGAAACATCAGATTGTCACAGAACAGACAAGATCCTGTTCAACTGAAATAGCTCAAGATGCTTTCAAGAGAGGATATATGAGAGTCAAACTCCAGTTTAGCAGCTGAAAATGAGTTTGAAGCAATTTTTTCCCCAACATGAGCAAAGTGTTAGGAGGGCTCTAACAGAGATGCAGAAGAAGGAAAAAAGAAAGGAACAAGTTGATCTTTTCTGCTGGGACCAAACAAAGAAAAGCAGAAAAGTGCAGTGAGTGGAAGAGCCATTGGGAAGGACGAGGTGAGAAAGAGCAAGATGAGAAGCTAAGAGCTAAAAAGATGCTGAACAACCCAAGAACCCTGACCTAACCCCAGAAGGAAACAATTATCATGGAACACTTGACACAAAAATTTTGTCCAGATTTTTGTGTCTTCTATATTAAGAAAAGACCACTAGTGTTTGCAAAGCTCTGTAAAGCAGCTACCTATATGAAAGCCTTCAAATCCCCCCTGTGTCCACACAGCTGAGCTAAAGCCCAGAGCCCCAGAAGACTTGATTCCATCCAGGGGAGATGGCAGCCAGCACTGCTGTGGGGTGTGCAGCGCAAGCAGGATGGATGCACAGCCCAATTCCAGGGACAAACAAAGTGCCCATGCCCAGGAAAGGAGCCAGAGGACTCAAGGAAGGGAGGGTGCAGTTGGCTCTCACTAAGGAAACCTTAAGAGATTCTAGATTGGGAATCCAAACACAGGAGCCCCAGGACTGTCTGGTAGAAGGAGCTCAAACAAGGCTGGGCATCAGATGGTTTTTAAGTGCTTGCAGTCAGTCTTCCAAGATGGTCCTTCCAGACTTCGAGCTGTTTCTTAGAGGATGGAAAGGGTGATAGAATCATGGGATGCTTTGGGTTGCAAGGAACATTTACGGGTCTAGTTCCAACCCCCCAGCAATGAGCAGGGACATCCTCAACTGGATCAGGTTGCTCAGAGCCCTGAACAACACAACCTTGAATGTTTCCAGGGATGGGGCAGCCATCACCTCTCTGGGCAACGTGTGCCAGGGCCTCACCACCCTCAGCATCAATATTGGGACTCTGAAGAATTTCACAGTCACAGATTAAGCCAAGTTTGAAGGGATCCACAAGAATCAGCAAATCCAACTCCCAGCTCTTCACAGGAACATCCCCAAGAGTCCCACCACGTGCCTGAGAGCATTGTCCAAACACTTCTTGAGCTCTGTCAGGCTCTGGGCTGTGTCCCCTTCCCTGGGGAGCTGTTCCAGTGCCCAATCAACCTCTGGGTGAAGAATCTTTTCTTAATATCCAACCTAAACCTCCCCTGACACAACTTCAGGCCATTTGTTGCCTTTCATGTGAGTGCCTCTCTCTCCCTTCAGCTGACAATGAATAGGCACTGACACAGGAGCCACACTATGTTTCACCACCTCTGAGTTCATCTAGGAAGAGAAAGTTTGAGTGAAGCTGAAATTTCAGTTCCAGGGTCAAACACATGCTTTCAGAGACACAATACAGCATCAAGAGATATGCATTACTATCAGCAAAACCACACAAGAACACAACCAAGAACTACAGACAGAAGAGACTGGCAGACGTGTAAATAACAAGACACAAGTATTTATTCAGTTAAATTACATAACTTATGCTTCTCCAGTGCATTCATATATGGGACCAACATCTGCTGTCAGCAATGGCCATTTAAATTAGGAATAATTCATTGCAACCACTGGTTCATATCAGATTTACAATAAACAGTTCAGCTCATCATGTTCAAAATAATTGCTGGGTGTTTCAGAGAAAGAAAAAGAAGTTTTCAGTAGCAGAAGCAGATAAGACAAGTATCATCCTTCTTTCAAGCACTACAAGGACCAATCCTGACAGCAACCCCAGTGATTTTAAGCACCTTTCCCTCAACTCTTCTCCAAATTACACTAACACTTCAATATCTTCCTTCTGGACAAGTCAAAAATGATCCCCAGAAGGAAGAATTTCTTCTGTTTCATCTCTCTCACCAAGACAAGTAGAAGTGTGAGAAAATTGGGGAAGATATCATAAATGCCAAAAGCAACTAAGCATCCAAGTTGACAAGGGACAGAGTAGTCTACTACTATATAATGAACAGATAGATCTCTAAGGGTCAGCTCACACATAAGAACTTATATTTATGTGCACATATGGCAGATTTATAATGGCATATTGGATACCTAGAAAATATGCAGCTTGCTTTTGTTATAATAAAACCTGTTCCCTTTCCAACAGCTTCAGTGGGCTGTGGATCAGGATCCTTTTTAAGTAAAAGGCACAGAAGTGTTGCATCCCAGGACAGGCTCCACAGAATAAGACCCTCTCTTCTCAAAGAACATTGTCAAAAATGAATTAGAGAATAGTCCCTTAGCTGGGTAAATTGAACCATCCTGACTGCAACAGCATCTACTTTACAGTATTTTTATTTCAAATGCAATGTGGGCCTTATAAAGCCTTAGCTACATTCCTATAATCTGCAGGTTATCTTCTGGGAACACTGAATGAAACCCAATTTGGAATTTGCTGCAAGAGTGTTGTGCAACATAGTACAGACACACATGTCAAAACCAAGCTTTTATGGAGAAGATGAACTGGTTTAGTTCCTGCTCTCCTTGGATCTTATATTTCTGTATATTGCCTATCCAGTGACAGAGAATTCAGCCTCATGGCACAATCTGGTCAGCCAAGCTCCACCAACACAGAAAAACAGGCCCACCTCAGCTCTTGGACCCTCTTTCCATGGGTGTCTCAGGCCCAGAGCCACTGTGCCAGTCTAAGGAATAGTTTTGTTACTGGACATGACTGGCACCTGGCACAGAAGAAAATCATTGCAAAACAGTCTTCAGCAGGGCTCAGATTTTCATCAGGTCAAGACCAAAAACTTCCACTTTCAAGGCTGAGTACAGAGCCACAGATCCAGCAGAAACACTGGTAACATTGCCACAACACAGGTTTTTAGAGATAACACCCTGCATACACTGGAAATACAGCTACCCTGCTACAGCATAGTTCCCTCAGTTGAGGAATATATTTAGGATGAACAGTCATTTGCAAGCATGCAACGAATGGGGTTTTGAGCACTGTCTTTCCTACAGAAAACACCGGTCACATCTAAAAGTACCCTGGGCGTGGTGCAGAGAGCCAGAACTGAGCAGGAAGGGCCAGGCCAGGCATTCAGTGGGGGCCCACGTGTGCACGAATTCTAAAGAAACAAAGACTCTCCAAAGAGGTTGTGCATGTAGATTTAAATCATGTAGAGCTAACTGGAGTGTCCCTGCCACATCTTGGCGTATCCACCCCCAAAAGCAAACTACCACCAAATTTAACTATGTATTTAAGAAAAGACTGAGATAGGTTTTAAACATATGGTCCATGAAATAATGTATTAATCATACAGCTAAGACATCTCCCTGCTTTACATGGGGTAAAAACATGTCTTGCTATACAAAAACATTATTTGGAAAAACAGGCTAAATTATCAGTACGTTCAACAACTACTTTTACACTCAGGAATTCCATGGCCCCAGTTGCCTAGTAATTCAACTTAAAAAAACCTCAAACTTGAAAGTAAACAAAAAAAGGAAAAACCAGACACATTTAAAAAGCAGTTTATTACTATGAAAAATCTGAGGAGAAGAGTTTGCAAAAACTCATGAAAAGTTATATTAATGTTCATCTGATTAATTCTGGTGGATCTTTAAGTGTCTGGAAATGTTTCAAGTGACTGTGACTGTGTAAAACAGAACTGTGAAAGCCCAAATTCACAGGCAAGCCTTAGGCAGCCCAAAAGTTGGCTTATTTATTCTCTCAAGGACAAAACTCTTTTGCTCTTCCTCACCCTCTCTCCTTTCTAGTTCATAGATCTGCCAAACTAAAGGCAGTGACTTTACCAGGAGCAAGTGGCACTGGGCTCAGGGGAGGCAGAGAATAACTGGAGGCACATTTGCTATTCTTACTTTCAGTAACACACTAAAAAGCACCACTACTGCCATTTACTACCAAAGACACCAAATTCTCAGCAAGCAAACGAACGAGAACAAGCCAGTGAACACATCTAACAGAGATCTACACCCCAAGGGAACATGCCATGGGTCCAGCATAAACAGGAGGAATTTCATACAGATACACAAATATCATTGAAAAATGGTCAAACAGGATTATTCAAATTGGATTTAAGACCTTCAAACACATGGCTAAATTCAGCCCTCAAGACCCTTTCAAACCACTGATATCAATGGAGGATATTGAAGTATAATGCATGTATTAATAGTTTCAAAGGCTTTCTGGAAACAGAGGAAAACTTCAGCATAGTTACAATCTCTCTCTGTCTCCCTCTGAAATTAGCTAAAGCAGCTGTCCAAATGACTATCAGCCAATTCAGAAAGAGTTCAGCTGTTCCTCCAAAGCAGAGACTGTGGCCTGGGGTTGGACAGAAACAAGCTGGGGTCAAGCAGAGGATGTGCCAAGCACTGCTGTGTGCTGTGGTTAATCAAGTAGCACACGCTGCATTTACAGCTTAGTTGGGGCCACAGGCTCCATAGCACGGATGTGGACGCTGGGAAGGCAGAGCCAGGACAGAGGCAGCTCCCTGCTGCAGTTGTCTTCATGGAATTTGATATTCAGGTAGAAATCACCCGTGTAGAGGAAGAGAAGTGCTCCAAAGTACACGGAGTCTTTGGTTGGCTTTACCTGGTGAAGAGAATGTGAAAATCAGTATAAATAAACCATTAACAAAGCAAATTAATTGCAGTTTGCAATTCATTAGGTCCTTCAAATGGTCTCAGAGTACTCTAGATTCGCATCTTAATAATGCTTTCATACAAAAAGAAGATCTCGTCCCTATTCTAATTAAACTGTTACATTAAAAAATAAATCCTGTTATTCACTCATGCAGTAAATCTTTGGCACAGTCAAAACAGAATATGAACCTTTAGGAGTCACTGATTCCAAAACAGAATTTGTTTAAGGTAGAGATCACCCCAAATCTCTCCTTAGACTGCATTTACCAACATCTCTATTGAAGTTCTAAATCATGTCCCTGAATTCATGTTAAATACGTGGTTAAACATCATTTAACAGCTTAGCAATAACTAAGTTCATTCTAACTTATTACTGGGAATTCTAATCAGGAACTTTGATATTCACTATCATTGAAATAATGAAGTTTAGCAAGAAACTTCCCAGAATCAGTAGCCATCCTGATTTTACTTGTCCAAATTAAATGCAGAGTTCACACTGTTTCTACATTTATGTATCTTCCTTCATCACAAATGCATCTACAATCCATATCTTCACAACAAATAATATATCTCAGTCCATCATTTCAGCAAGACACTTCAGTAATTTCTAACTTTAACACTCCCACCACTGTTCAGCATGTGATAATGTTTGAATTAGTATCTGCTTCCACAAGATGTTAAATCCAGTTTCAGGACGCCTAGAATTGAGTTAAGTTACAGCAAATGCAAAACACCAAATCAATACAAAGCCATTCCACTGGACAGAATTTTTGGCAAAATTGTGAAAAGGCAACTTCATCCCAGTAAAGGCTGAGGCTCTGAGACAGGTGATCAGGACTGTTCCCCACTACAAAAAATTTCATCATAAGGTAAACTGAGACATGAACAATGGGGTTTGAACTGGGAAAGTGCCTGTGAACACCCTTTGCCGAAGGACAACTTGCCACTGCATAGGAAGTCCAGAACAGAGGTGATGGGAAGGTTGTGGTGGGGAAGAGGGGGAAGGCAAATGATCAACAGAAGATTTCAGGGGTGCAGGGAACTCAAGAATTTTCCAGAGAGCTGAAGACTTCCAGCCACCACCTTCCATGAGGCAGCTTCTCTGTGGCTTTCAGAAATGAAGGGAATGAGCTGTTTGTTTCCATTTTCTCCTGTGCTAGGGGTTTTTTGGATTTTCACTGCTGGGTTCTTTAGCCAGTAGATGTGCATCCTGTATACCCTGGGGTATCAGGCTGCTTTGCTGAACCTCCCCAAACTGGAAGAAGTCCAGAGAGAGGCCATGAAGTCGCTAAAGGTACTGAAGCAGCATTCCTATGAAGACAGGCTGATAAGGTTAGGGTTGTTCAGCCTGAAAGGTTGAGTGGAGACCTCACAGCACCTCCCAGTATCTGAAGGGGCTACAGAGAAGCTGGAAAAGACTCTCCATCAGGATTTGTAGTGATAAGACAGAGTACAGGGATCAAATTGAAAGAAGGGAAATTTAGATTAGATATATGGAAAAAATTCTTTACTGTGAGGGAGGTGAGGCCATGGCATAAGTTGCCCAGAGAAGCTGTGGCTGCCCCATCCCTAGAAGTGTTCAAGGCCAGGTTGGACAGGGCTTGGAGCACCCCGGGATAGTGGAAGGTGTCCGTGCCCATGGCAGGGGGGTTGGAATGAGATGAGCTTTAAGTTCCCTTCCAAACCAAACCATCCCGTGCTTCTGTGACTCTAAATTGCAGCTCCTGCACAAGGGCCTGGCTGTTCACAAGCAGCCACACCCTCAGAGCTGGAGAGCCCAGGCTCCCTTTGGTTTTGGCGCTGAGCACTTTCGCTGACCTACAGCAAACTTGTATCAGCATCGTGTCACCCACGTGAAGGATCAGAGCAGCCACAGCTGTTCCCCTGACCCTGTCCTTGGCATCTCCCCTCCTCACTGGGTACAAGTTCTTGCCCTCTGGCACTGCGTCTGGACACGCACAACAACATCAAACCATGTCCTCTCTTGCTTCCTTCCCCTTCTCCCAGGGCTGCCTGCCTGATTTCTGCCTCACTGGACTTGCATCCAGAGGAGGACAGAGGCAGGCGCTTATGCCAGCAGTGGATGCAAGCAAACAGCAAATGAAGCCTCCTCAGGACCATTTGTTTTTCAAGCTCCTGGTCCGTTTTTCCCAATCTTGCTGCTCCATGAAGGAATATCTGTCACAGCACAGCTCGGAGCCCTTGGCAAGCAGGAAGGTGGCTTCAGGCTCAGCAGCATCAGCACCAGACACACATTCATGGTTTGGCCTCCACCCACATCTGCTGTACCACTACCACCGTATCAACACTTGTGATATGTAGAAGAAATAGGGAAGCAAAAGGAGCTGGAGACCTTTGCCCTGCTGAGGTGCAGGTGGCTCTGCGGGAGTTACAAGAAGTTTCCTTCAAAACAGGAACCAACTGTGGAAAGTAAGGCTGCCTCTCCAGTGGGGCTGCCTACAAACATTCCCAAAGACCAGACGTTCAGCAGCAGTAGTCAGGTGAGTAGAGGGTCACATCCAGCACAGCTGCTACACCAGGCACAGGACTAATTTTGAGGTTAAACCACCTACTTTTAAGTGTCTCTCTGCACACGAGGTATCCAAGCTCCTACTACAAAAGGAAGATACCTAGTCAATGCAGACAGTGGAGCAAACACAAAATGGTCTCCCTAGGCAGCCTGCAGAGCCAGAACAGAGTTGCCTTAACACAGGTAATGGGATGGCCTTAGGCACTGAGACACCTGCACAGGACTGGGAAGATGCCCGGGATGTCTTACAGGATTTCTGGCAACTTCTGGAGGCTGGTAGGATTCCCACAGCACCTGTATGCAAACATCTACTTTTAGGCAACTGAATCTCAGCCCTGGTGTTTATAAGCCAGGTTCTACCTGCTGCAGACCACATCTCCACTGATTAATGGGAACTTAGTGGGCCAGTACCCCTGGTAACACCACCTCATTCAGGTGTCTCAGTCTGGAACTGAAGCCACCCAAATGTCTGTGAAGTGGATGTCCACATCTAAGCCAGCTGTTCAACACAAGGATTCACCTGATCAAATGCAGAATGAGGCAAAATGTTCTGTAAACTGCACAAGCTCTGATGACTTGCTCAGCCACTCAGAGTGGCTTGTTCAGGTGGTCACCACCATAGCTGGCAGGACACACCACCCCACTGACTGTAGTACATGACCCAGCTAAACTACGAGGAACACGACTTGTGCCTGACCCAGACCAAATTCGTGCTGTCCTTCAGTCCAGCAGCACACAGCTCTGGTGGTGTCACTGCCCAGATATGTGCCTGTATGTGTGTGGAATCACTGAGCAGGATGCTGGCATTCCTGAGTTGAGGCAGAGTTAAAACAGGTTTTACTAAAATTCCAGCATTCATGGAAACCAAAGACGAGAAGCTTGTACCCCAGAAAATAATGATCAAAAATCAAGGGAGAAAGGTCCACATTACTCCTTTGTTCCACCAAGACAGAAGAAAAATTAAGTTTCTAGCTCCATCCTAATCCTGCCCTGATTTAGGCTACCATGTGGGACTGCGATTGCTTAGAACTAATTACTACTTATTTATACTGCTGTAGTACTTAGGGAGCTCAGTTGGAGATTAGGGCTGGTGCCAGCTACTGCTCGCTGCCCCAAAGAGTTTACAGTGTGAATAAAACAGTGCCAAGAAAAATAATTTGTTCCAGATGGGCCACAGAGGACCTGCCAGAAGTGAGCAAATGTTCATCATGGCTTCTGAGCTGATTCAAAATGACCATCTACTAATGAATTTCTCCCCATCTCCCACTATCAATCGCTTGAGCTTGTGCATGATAAGACAGGCAGGAAAACATCCTGCTTGAGAGTAAGTAATGCCACAAGCAGGGACAACAAGGGAGGATGAATTGCTGGGAGTTACAGGAGTCTCCACATAAGACAATATTTTTGGTTTTAATTTGGCAAAAAGCAACTCTGTCTGATCAGCTAATTAGTCAACAGAAAACATTGGTACGAACTAAAGATTTTAATAATATGGTGAAAGATAAATGTTATGTTGTGAAGTGAGATAAAAAAAAATAAATCAATGCACTGTATTTTAATGGGTAGGTTCCACCATATTAACTCATGTTTCAAAATCACCCACTGAACAAAAATTGTCAAATATTTAAATCATAATGGAGAAAGTAACTTTTTCTGTCAAATACAGACAGAGAAAAGTAAGGTTAGCCAAATTATAAGTCCTGCTTAAAAATAAAGATTTTGCTTAGTTTAAAATGCATGGAAACAGCTCAACATCCTTTAAAAATTTCCAGAAAAGACTTTGCTTTTTGAAGTAGCGTATCCCAGCAGAGACTTTGTGACACAAACCCAGGCTGCTGCATCAAACTGAGTGAAAGCACAAAGAGGTGAATAAGCATCATTACATTACTTCCAAGTTAAATCTTCTAACCTGGACTTCAAGCCACAAAAAAGGGAAATACAAAATTGTGGGACTTTTACCCTTTCAACAATTTATATTCACACTGCGAAGCAGTGTGTGCATCCTGAAAATTCCTGTATATATCCCCTGTCTTCCAGATAGCAGCAGAAAACTGCTTTGAGACTTTTTAGTCTGGAATCAAAAATAACAGTGAATTTTTGAGCATGAGACTTAATATGAAACTAACATTTAGGAAGGCAGAGGGATCAGTTGGGGTTTTTTTGTACCAATAATGAAGTTTCTGCACGACAACAGAGTGAATTTTCAGGGTGTGAGAAGTATCTGCCTTTGCTGTAATACCTGATGCTCCCACTCGTTCTTGACCACGCACCAGTGATACACCAAACCATACTTGATTCTCCATCCTTCCTCCCACCCAGCTCAGCCCTGCAATAAATCATATCAGCACCCCTGTGCCAGTGTCAGTGTGAAGTCAGGCCAATTAACTTAAACTGCTGACCAATGTAGTTTTTGCTAAACTGGACAGCTTTGCACAAAAACAAGTGCTTGCAGTGTCTGTCCTGCTGGGTGAGAGGGGAGCATTTTTCCCAAGCAGCTGGGAAAGGGCAACACCTCAAGCCACCTCCATTAAACAAGAAAAATAATCAAGTGCCCATGACCTCAGGTTAAAAAAATGATGGGGATATTTTTAACAGCTTCCACACAGCAGCACTGAGTTGAAAACCAGCAGGGAATCTGGTCCAGTATCTCAACTTTCATTTATAAAAAAGAGAAACTCTGGTTCTCTTTCATCTCATCCAGCCATGAGCTTCTTTCTTTTTTTAACCAGCGTCTGTCTGACTTTGGGCCAAACTCAGAGCATAAGCACAATCTGAGCATGGTGGTTCTTCCCTGAAACTTCAAATACACAAACCAGGCTTTCCCCTGTCCCCCAAACAGGTGGAACTTTCTGAAATCTATTTGCTATTCCTAAATTAATTATGAGGGAAGAAAGGGCTTCTGACAGACATGAGATACACTGAAGGATTTTCTTCCATGATCAGGGCTCTATGCCCCAAAGAAACATGACCAAGCATTTTCCCCAGGAGCCTGTGTAGTATCAACACTACACACTGTGAAATGTAGCACTTCTTGTCTAAGAGTCGACATTTTCTTCATTTCACCTTTTTCTATGGAAAGGAGGACAAGCAGCAGAAAACAATTCTATTTTTAACTTCCTGGGGATTGTGTTTACAGGAGAAATGTCAAAATACTGAGCAATGGGGCAAAAGCAGGGACCGTAACGTATGAGAAGGCTGCCTGGGCAGGCACCAGAGATGTGACCTGCTGACTTTTTGCCCCATAGGAGACTCAATCAGAAGGTAAGAATACATCACACTGACATCTCCCTTTTCCCTCATTAGCCTGGAGGGTCAGGCCCTCTGGCAGCTGGGCATCCAAACACCACCACTCTGATTAAAAACTCCACATTGTCAGAAACAGAGTCAAGGAATGCCATCCCTGGATGATTTCTGTTGACATATTTAAATTATTTAGCTATAAGAATGCAGTTAGCTCCCATTAAAATTCAAGTTGATGGTATATTTCATGCTCATTAGCTTTTAGAAATATTTTCTTCTGGATGCGTAATTGAAAAATATGCACAGTGACTATCCCTGTGGTTAACCTTTAATTTCTTTCTAACCAAGGTTCACTTACATATTTAATTTTTACAGGTATATTTTATTACCAATCTGAAGAGCTGACCTAAACAAAGGTCCTAAGCACTATCCCAAACACTCACCCCCTTCAATGCTGTTCATTCCACTCTGCAGCACTGCCTGCAAATTTTCATGCCAGGTATTTTGTTGTTGTATTTTTGGGAGGGAAGGATGTGGGAGAGAGTATGGTTATCTGTATTTCCAGTGTCTTGCCTTAGAAGCAAAAGGCTCCTAGACTTGAATTTTCTAGAGAAACTGAGAGAAAAATCATAATCTCAATTGTTGTAAAAAGGGGCTCCTTTTTTTTTTGTCTCATTTTAAGCATTTCTTTATGGTTTTATAACAGTATGCTAAGTATCCAGGAAATGAACCAGCTCATCAGATTGGCCATTAATGTTTAGCATTTTCTTTTTGCAGTCTGTTGCGTTTCCTCAGGACCTGACTAAAACTGATTTGCTGAGTTCCTCGGCTCAGCCTGGAGAATGATTCTTATGGACTAAAGAAAAAAAGAAAAGTTATTTAAAATCTATTACTGCAGGCTGCACTGGTTGACTCAAGGGAGTGCAAATATGGTATTGAACATTCAGTCTAGGGTTACCTGTTCACATTCAGTCAGATCTGGAGAGACCACAAGTTGCTGCCTCTGATAATTTACTAGTGGTTTACATGGTAGGAAATTGCAGTCTTAAACCATTTCAGAGAGATCACTCTAGATGAACCCAGCAGCACTGTTAGCAATAGCTGCCATAATCACGGGGCTTTCCAACAATTAATCTGCTTAAAAATGCACAGTAGAGTAACAAAGCCCCTTTCAAATGTACATCACTCAAAATCCTGATACGTGTGATAAAACAACTCACGGTGTCGATGTGGAAGGTGTTGGACCCCACAAAGGTGATGGCGTCCTGCAGGTCGTAGTTGTGCACCCCATTCTGGTAATCCTGGTAGGGCATCATGGTCAGAGCAAAGGGCCCCACGCTGTGCTTGCTCCAGTTGGTCAACTTCACCTGCAAGGGGACAGGGTCCCCCACCTGGCAGGTCACCACGATGTCGCAGTCACAGACCTTGCCATCAACCAGGATGTCTGCAAATCAGGGAAACAAGTCCTCATTAGGTTGGACACCTGCTTCAGAAACTGCATGAATATTGACAGGAGACTCAACAAGAAAAAAGTAACCTCAATGAAACCGAGAGTGTGGAACAGTTAATTCTGGGAAAGAAAACCCAATGCTGTGCTGCTGTGCAGGGCACTTGAGAAAAAACAGCTCATGAAGGCCTGATATCTGTCCACTGCTGTTGAAAGAGCTATGAAAAAAAAACAATTATGATCTATACACAGGCACCAGAAGATACTTTCTTAACCTCCTCCCTTGAAGGCCAAAGCCACAGACAATTTCTCATGGTTCTGCAAATCAACAGCATCAGGTGAAGGGAAATATAAACAGGAGCCATCAATACAAACAGCAGCTAGAGAGATCCAGGGCTGGAGGCCCATGTTCCTATGTTACAGCCAGAATAAATCCTTCTGTATGGAGGTGAGCTTTTGGAGCAGGACAGACACTGGCAGCATTTGCAATGTAATACATATATTAAAGTCCAGATTATAAGGAAAAAAGGGATTTTAAAATTATACCAGAGCACTACAAACTTGTTCACTCTTTGCACTTTAAATCACTCTGGGATTTCTATTTTTAACTTTCTACTTTTCTTTCCCTTACTGGGACAGCAGAAAATATAAAGCCTCTAAATTGGTTACTGCTGGGACAATGACAGCCAGAGTAATGTGTCCATTAACCTTGCCCATTTGCTTATACAGAACCAAAATGTTTCATTACCAACATGCTATGAAATTGCCAGTCCAATTCCCTTCTCTGAAAGGGTTCCCAGTTGTGCAGTATTACTGTATTTTTCAGAGGAGGGTTATCTCCAATGCACTATTAATACAGGAACATTTTTATTTCACTATGGGTTCATGTTCAGAGATAAGAGAAAGCCCTGGGCACATGTAAGAAAGCATCTTTTGTGTGAGTACCTATCCCCACAATCTCATATGCCCGTGAGGCACTTGCATCACTCCAGCTCCTCCTCGGTTGCTTGCCTTTTGACATACATCATATCATTCCTCTGCATTGGATTTACATTAGTAATATCCCCTCTTCAAGGAAAGACACTATTTTTATGCTTCAGGAGTTTTCACAGAGAAAAAAAAAACTACACCAAAGTGATTTTTTTAACTTAGTTTTGTTTTGTTGCCTCAGACAAAAAGTACAAAATGATGCATGTTCTTGTGATGCCCTTTAGCCTGGCAAACTGAACAAGCCTCAACGCAGCCACTGGAAAAAAATGAACTAAAGCTATTGCCAAAGAAGAAACAAGTTCAGAAAGGAACATTTATTCCAGAGGTCAGGTCAGCAAAGCTGAGGTACCCAGATGAAAACCCCTCCTTGACCAAAGCCGCCCACATGCAGTAACGAGTTCCAGACACAAGAGGCTTGGCAGAGAGAGCACAAAAAACCCTGCAGTGTTCAAGCTGAAGCTATCCAAAACCAGCGTTAGTGTCCCAGTTGGAACAGCCCCTGTTCCAAAATTTCCATTCATTTTTTTTTTTTGACAATGACAACATGGTGGGGAATACTGGAGTGCTGTATCCAGTTCTGGGCTCCTCAGTACAGGACAGACATGGACACACTGGAGACACTCCAGTGCAGGGTCATGAAGAGGATCAAGGGACTGGAGCACTCTCCTGTGAGGACAGGACGTGAGAACTGGGACTGCTCAGCCTGGAGAAGACTCCAGGGGACCTCAGCAATGTTGATGAACACCTGCAGGGAGGGTGCAAAGAGCACAGAGCCAGGCTCTTTTCAGAAGTGGCAGGATCAGAAGCAATGTGCACACACTGAAACACAGAAGCTTCCCTCTGAACATCAGGAAATACTTTTTTTACTGTGAAGGTGACCCAGTGCTGGCACAGGTTGCCCAGGGAGGTTGTGGAGTCTCCATCCTTGGAGATACTCAAAAGCCATCTGAACGTGGTCCATGGCAAGTGGCTTTAGGTGGCCCTGCTTGAACAGGGATAGGACCACATGATCTCCAGAGGTCCCTGCCCATCTCTGTGATTCTCTGGAAGGAACTGATAATCACCACTGCATTTTAGGGAAGGGCTAGAAAACCTTTTTGGCATTGGATTTCTTCTGCAACAGCACACTCTAATGCTGTGGGCTCTCCTGCCCAGCATGATCAAATTGCTTCTTGCAGTATTGCCCTAAGACCATGGAGGTGAAGTAGTGATTGTAATGGTATCCCATTATCAGGGATTAACTGACTTGAGTTTCTCAAAACACAAAGAATGTACATTTGTGGATAACCTTTATGCTTCCCAGTCTCCTGACACAGAGCTGTAGTCCAGTTGCTTCCTTCAAAAGCAATGCATTTATATCAATTCATTACTTTATATCAGTTCATGTTTTCAAGCTTCTCCCTGCAAGGTGACTCCTTTCATTAACTAAAAAGAAAAAAACAAACCCACATTTTTTCTGCTTTCTCCATCCAGTGGGTTTTACAGCTGCACAAAGGGTTAGATCCCCAGACCAGCACAAACCTTTGGAAATACTCCCTGAGCTTAGTGGATGAATCTGTATTTTCAAGCTGCTCATCAGTCGCCTTTTAGCTTCAATCTGCTGTAGGAATTGTAAATGAACCCTTTGCCCTCTGCCTCTACCTTTGTATCTAATAATAGCTCAGAGAATTTCTTTCTAATATCTTCATGAGAAAATAGAAAATCCAAACAAAAGGGAAGCAATTAAGTCTGGCTCAACCAGATTAATTTTCTTTTGCATTCCTTAAAAAAAAAAAAAAAGAAGTTCAATTCATTTAGATTGATTTAAGAGAGTGTGTGTGTGTGCACACGTGTTTGTGTACATATTGAGAGATAATTTCCTTCCTTCCCAGAACACACTTCCCTCCTGCAGTACCGGAGCCAAGGATCTCAATGAGATGTCAGATGAGAAAGCACACATGGCTGGCGTGCAAAATACTACGGAAAGGAGTGTTTAAAAACAGCCCCCTTTCATCAGAGAGAACAGCTTGGTTTGACAGGCAGCTTTACTCCCTTCCTGACACAGAAAACATCTCACGGACCATACGGATTTGCTTTAATATTTTCATCCATGAGCAGAGGAAAAGCCATGTGCACAGGGTCCCGTTTCTGCAGATTCAGCTCACTCACACAGATGGCATATAAAAGCTGAGACTGCTCACACCACTGCTGTGAGAGTGAATCATTATTGGCTTTGGAATACAGGAGCTCTGAATCAGAAGATGCAGTCACTAGCACAGAAATCGGTCGTGGCCGTATCTCCATCCTACAAAGACTCAGATACGAGAGAAACACCACTTCAGAAAATTAGAAGGACCAAGTTTAATTCAAACTGCATATATAAATTTCATTTTAAAAGCGGCAGCATAAAATCTGGATGACAGGAGGGAAAAAAAAAGCATAAAGACCAATCTCCTTCTAATTAAAAGTTAAATCATTTTTGAAGTAATGCGATAAGCCAACAGAATGCTGTTCTCCCCACCCCTTTTCCTGTTCATGTACCTGCAATGCCTGATAGCCATGAAAAAAGGACAGACATTGTCTCTTCCAGTCACTCATGAACAGGCACAGGACCATTCTATTTTCTCTCTAGGACCCTCCCTAAGTGATTATTGTATCAAGGGAGAAAATGTTATCCAACACATTTTGGAAGGCGGAGGATGAGGCTGCTACAACCACTGAGAAGGGTGATTGGAAAGCCTTGCTTTTTCACTGAGAGCCTTTGCCAAGCCTTTTAGATCTCCATGAAATAGTCTTTAAGATGGAAAAACTACTTCATGGCCCAGCTGATGGGTGATGCTTATTGACACCACAGGAAGTCTGTGAGAGACCATTATGTGAAAATAGTACATGAGTATTCTTATAATGTTTTTCTTTCAGGATCTCAGAACTCTCAAGAAAAGGGAATGAATGTTACTAACAGGAAGACAATGACTATTCCACAAGAAAAACATCATTTACCATCACCTGCCAGGTGCACTTCTGTCTACATCACCCAAAGGAGCCGCTTGGAAATGAATACCAAACATTAATAACATTTTGTGTTATTTACTCTGCTCATATTAACACATAGTAAGTTGTTCTTGCCACTTTGTCAAGTTTCCATGCACGACATCACAACTGATTGGTCCCCCTGCATATCAAGTGTCCTGAGTCACGGCTAATTGCATTTTCACACACAAGTCCCTCTTTGCCACTGTCAAAGTTTAATTTTGGAAAGCCACATACAAATACATTTAATCTCTGTGGAAATGCATATTCCACCAATGTTTTCTCTCCTCACTCATTTTTGAGCTGATTTTAAAATATGGGCTGCAGACAAAGGCAGGGTGGTTTTGTTCATCTGTACAGGGGGGAATGGAGAAATTTCGATTGGATATTTCCTTTTAAACTGGATATTGAATCCCCAGCTGATGCACATGCACTGGCCTCTGCCATTCTCTGCAGCTGGGAATTTGGCCCAGCACTTTGAGCAAACACCTCACAGAGGAATGACTTCACACAAACAAACTGGCCAACAAAACTCAAGACATGAGATGCCCAGATGAGTAAATACCTCTCACATACAAGGTAAAAGAGAGCTTTAAAACCAGAAAAGCAAGTTGTGCCTAGCTCTACTGTTATAGTTAGGGTACTCTGTCAATCAACCTTTGCTATGCTGCTAGATTTGTTAGTTAAGAAATACTAATTTTACTCATCTTGGTCTGTGAACTAGGAGAGCCATGGCCTGGGGAGGGGAGAGGAGCAGCAGCACCACTGACATCTCTGGATAATGTGCATCAGGTATTTTGCTGGAGGAAAGACAAAGACCCAGAGCCCAAGCCAGAGATGCTGCAATGAAGGTCTCACAGAATGATTCCATTTTCCTGTGTTCAAAAAATCTGAAGTGCTGATTAAAATGTTTGCCCAGGCCAGCTTTCCTTCTAATTGCCCTAAAAGAGCATGGAAAGGGCCAGCCATGGTGTCTGGAATAACTTCTTTATATATGTTTATTTTTTCCTTGTCCTTTTTTTGCAAAAGTGTTTGTTCAGGATTTTGCAAGGAACTTAACAATAAAAAGGGAATTCATTTTGAAATAATTTACTCAGTAATAGGTTGAACAATTCTCTCCATTTCTGATCTTACATTTTATGCAGGTGGAAGAAGAGATCAGAAAGGAGAAAAAAACATGTACTACAGGCAAATTCTCTGTACAGAGCAAGCTGATCCCACCTGTCTCCAAACAAGCAGGTTTCCCATCCCTCCTCTCATGCTCTATGTCAAGTCAGCAACAGATTTATCAGCCTGTTTTTTGGGCAGCTTAGAGGAGCAGGAGACGTGGCATTCTACTGAGACAACAGGATCATTGGATTTTCTTGTGTGTCTCCTCTAAAATATGAACCTAAACACTCTTTCCCTTCTTTTCACTTGTTCTCCCTAATGCAAACCAGTTTCCTTTCATTTTCCAAACTGTTCCTGCAAATTATTTGCACACAGAGAGGGAGATTTGGTTACATTCATTTGTCCATGATGAGGTCCTGCAGTACTTCCAGAGCTGAATACATCCATAAAAAAGATATTTCTACGAATATAAAAACTGTGTTCCCTGTCACTTTCACCAGGAAAATGCTGAATGGTTATTTAATAACACAAGATCCTCCTAGCTACTTGCATAAAACCTTCTGTCTGTCATTTGGACCTGCTCCTCGCACCAAACCCGAGCATCTTAATTTGGAATACTATCCTCATGTTCATTCATTGTTATTCTGACACAATACCGAGGCAAATCCAGCCCCTGCTCCATTTCCCTGCAGTCAGTAGCACCAGAGCACAGAGGTATACACGTTTGTGTTGTAACAGGTTCAAACTACACAGATATCTCACCTCGCCAACCACTGCTAGTCCTGTCCTAAAAACTGCCCTTATATTCAGAGATGCTCCTCCAAACCCCTTGCGGATCTGAAGAGTTCAGCTTCTCTTTGGGTCAGGGCCCTTGGACAGTGATGAATGAAAAATACAGGAAAAGATATGAACAAGCTATTGCAGCTTCCTGCAAGTACCAACAACCCAGAGACCTTCAGCCAACATAGGGGCATGAACCAGAAAACAGGAAAATTGGCAGAGGATGGGATAACTGGACATGAATATAGGCTGGTGAAAGAGGTAATTGCTCTCACAAGACCTCTGAGCTGCCCGGTTCCTGGCAGAGTTCCCATTCCCAAACATTTTAGAATTGAATTAAGGACACTTTATTCACTCCAAAAGCAATTAAAAAGAAAAACACATTTAAAATATAGTTCTAGCAACAATAAGCAATTAGTCTTTGATAATTGTCCGTGTCTTCCTATTTAATCACTCTTCTGCAGTGCCCAGTATGCTGATGACAGATCCCGACTGGTCCCATTATCGTTCTTGCCAAATTGTTCCCAGTTTGTGTCTGCTCTTAACTCTGTGATGGCAACGGGCTGAGGATGCTGCAGCATCCCTGTGGGACTTGCTTGCAAAAGGATTCCTCAGCCTTGACATTTGCCCTAAGATTTCTTCCTCCACATCAGTACAATCTTTATGTCCAATTTTAATCTCCAAGACATGTGACCAGCATTCAGTTTTACACTACTTGATCTTGGCTATGAACATCTACATGTGGTACAACCTTCTTCAATTAACTCTAAATAATAGGGTCACACTGGGTGAGGAGGGAGGCAGAAACATAACTCGTTCTCCAGGGTTTGACTGCCTCCAGCTTCTATTTGGGTCTTAAAATCTGAATGCACATTAACCACAGATTTATTTCAGAAATGTGTCAGTTCAGTTTAACCTCCCCGGTTTTGGTGGGAGTTATTTTACTTCACACATGCCTTTTATGACAGACATTTCTCCTTCCCTAGGAAATTGCTGGCACATGGATGGCACCTGCTTGTCTCGTCTCTCCTCTGGCAGCCAAGATAACCTGTGATTTGGTGCTTTGCCCAATTTGCTATCAAGTGAAAATCACTTCAGAGTTTCTGCTGCTTGTGTCCAGTCCTAATCTAAATGCACAAAGGCAGATCCCTAAAATTTGAAGATGCTCAAAGCTCTGTGTATTCCAATAAGCCTGAGCTCCTTTTGACTTATTTTAAAATATTCCATGACATGGCCCCAGCTTGCTTAAATAGTCTCATTTATGAATGTGGGCCAACCCTTTTTTATCTGTTCATCACAAGCAGGTTTGACAAAATTTCTTTTTATTATCTGCTGCACAGCCAGGAGGTCAGGCTGGCATATGGTGTGTGTCTTGTGCTTGAAATTTCACAAGCCTGGGATTTGCGTGTTATTTTAGGTTATTGAAAACTTTACTTCTATAGCTTGTCTGTGTCAGGATGACTTTCAGAGCATTCTTACCCTACCCTGTGGGGAGGAAGAGGGGAAAAAGCCCTATATTACATTTAAAGACAACTAAAACAAATTAGGATGTATCATATAACACTGTTTTTGTATACTGGTAGCTTTGTGCTGCAGGAACTGAACTGAATCATAGAATACCCTGAATAAGGGAACCCATGAGGATCACTGAGTCCAACTTCTGGCTCTGCACAAAGGACAAAAATCACACCATGACTTGACTTAACCTACAGTTTACTGAAAGCAAATCACCTCTTTCCTCACTGGTTGCATAATGAGACTTTAAATTTTCTCTTCTTTTCTGTCATTCTGCAGTGATGGATGTGGGACAAACCCCTCCCTCTGCAGAAGAGATTTTGAAAAGCCTCATGCCAACTTTGTCAAGAGTTTCTGACTTGTGGCTGCAAAAGTTAATGGTAAAAAGGAGCCTATAGCACTTTGTGCTGTTTTGGGAGCATGTCTCAACCTCAGAGCAGATTTAGTCTAGGCATTGGATGGATTGCAGACCTCCAGGGAGCGTTACCTGCTCTAGAAATCAGTGATAAGGGTGACGATCGTGGCACATTTGCTATGGAGATGGCAGTGAACTACAACTGCTCACAAGAGAAATAATGCCTATTTAACAGCAGAGACACAAAACCGGGCTCCTAAACTCAATTCTGTGCATGCAAAGTCAAACATGTGGGTTCAGTCCCACAGTTAACTTACCCAAACTCTCATGGAATACGGCAATATGGAAGTGGAATTTTTTTTTTTTTTAACTTTGTATCATTTCAAGTGGAAACAGTATTTCCTGCATTACCCATTCAAGAAGCACACAGTGGTGGTCTGGACTCTTACAGAGGTAATACCTAAAAGGGAGCTATTTTTTTTAAGTTGCTAGTTAAACTAATCCTATGTGTAGTATAACTGTCTGATTTGAGGCCTGTACGGAGAGATCTCTGAGGTACTGTCTGAAGCAGAAAAACCTCAAGTGCGGGTGAGAAGAGAGATGAGACAGCAGTATCTCCATGTCCAGATGTACAGAGACAACGTGCAAGATGCTTTAAGTAAGCAAAAAAAAGTTACACTGATTATTTGAAGAAAAATTGTGGGTCTGTGACTCATTTTCCATGCTTGTCATAAAAAAGAACCACGAAACACTGCATGAGATGTCCAGGCCATAAGAATTTTTGTGTCCTCGTAGATCAGCCAAAGCCTGGTACGAGATAATGTATAACTCCCTAATCACAGGCAGGTAGATGATTTACCATGTTTCAGTGGCTGTGTAAATATGAGCAGTAGGACACTGAGCTTCATGGGCCTCTTTTAGCCCAGCCACGACTGAAATGCAATCAGCTGAGCTAAAGGAGAGTTATCAAACAAGCCCAGGCACAAATGCTGCTCTCTGTGCAGGGCAGAGGTGACGTGTGGTTACCAGACTACCTGTGCCCAAATGGCCACACACTGGGGGTGCTCAAAAGCAGGGGTGCCCACTAAAATGAACATATTCTTCATGAAGTTTCTTTAAATTTCACTCACAGCTTGTATCAGTCTGATGACTCTTAGTTGTTTCACTTGCCAATGGACTGAATTAATTTTTTCCCATTTTCCCTATGTATGATTAGTCCCCTTTTGCATTAAGACATGAGACAATAATCCTGGCAGATGTGAGATGGAAACTGTCAAACCCTACTATGACTTCTTTATTCTGATTGCATCCTGCTTCTATATCATGACCTATCTCAAAATCCAGTTTGAATGCACAAAAGAACTGCAGTAATAGATATGTGTAGATGGAAGTTTCCAGTTGTCCTCTGTGACACAAATCCATATTTTTCCTTGCTAGATTGGATACGAACACTCAAATAACAGTCAAGCCTACAGAAAACAAGAAACCTTTAAGCCTAGAGTCATCAAACCAAACTACTTTTGGCTTTTTTCGGAGATATTTCTGTTAATAATTTACTACTTCTAAAACTGAACATGCTCAAAACCTAGCTCCTGAATTTTTCATGAAGTCCTTTCCTCCCCATACCTGTCTTAATTTCAGAAATAAAACCAGACTCCTTCCTGCCAATCTCAGCGTTCACTTTGACTTGATATCCTCTCATGACTCACACCTCCAGCCTGTGATTAAATCCTGATGCCACTTTTTAGAAAACTTCTCCAAAACTGACCTTTTTGCTCTGCCTACACTGCCAAGCCCTCCTCCGAGATCTAATTGGATTATAAGCCTTAACAATTAAAGTCACTTCATCTCTGCTTTTGATACCTCCAAACTTTCTATTCTCCTGAAGCCACTGCACCAAATATCCTGTAGGTCCATGATCTGGTTATGTCCACAGGACACCTTGCATGGATCTCATTCCCAGCTTCCTAGACATAGCAGTAAAGCTCAGCCCAGGCTGAATTCCCACATACTGACCCATCTTTTCCTGTGCCAGCTGAAACCTGTTGCTGAGGTCACACAGTAGTTACCACAGAAACCTGGTGACTGCTGCAGAGGTGGCGAATTGTGCTCACTGCTACCTGTGGGCTACAACCTGTGTGCAAAACTACTTCTCTCTCATTACTCTGTTATATTATTTTCCCAATTCCTCCTCCCTGCTCACTCTTTTTTTTTTTTTTACATGTATCATAACATCTCTATAGCATACAACACACACATATATATGTGTGTATATATCTATATCTGTATCTGTATTTATAGAGATATAGATATAAAATACTAGACTATAAGCACTCAGGGACAAAGACTGTAAGATCTTAGGGACCACAATACTCATGTTCCTAAGAGCTTAGCAGAACAATTTGTATGGCACCCAGAACTACACAACCCTACTTTCCTGGGATGTGAGGACAGCACTGCTAGAGAAACAATTAAATAAAAAAAAAAAAACAAACCCTTAAATAAATTAAAAATATCTTTATTTTTGTATCTCAGATCTCAAGTCTGGTTGGGTAAGGAAGTGAGCACTGCACCAGTTTTCCACATGGGGACACAGAGACATTTTAGGGAGGAGTTAAGCTGTCCTGGGAAGAGAAGTAAGGACTTCTCACTAAGCAAAATTAATTAATAAGCTACCAAAAAGAACTGAGAGGGAAAGGTGCCTTCCAGAAGATAGAGAAAAACATCTTAATTGTAAGTTTCCAAAATCCCCATGCTGGCTCATTGGGGTACCAGCTCCTTATCAGAATAAGTCACGCTAAACCAAAGGTAAAGCCTGAGGATTTATAGGACATGGAGGAAGGGTGTAGAGGGGATAAAAGGAAACCCAACCATAAGGAAAAGTAAATTGAAATACAAATAATGCTGTTTAAAGGAGAATTCTCTGAGAAAAGACTTAAATTAATAGCCTAGAAATCCTTTCTTTCCCATCACTGCATTTTGAGGGAATGGAGACCTCAGACATTAGCACAACGGAGTGCACAGATGATGAAAACTTTGTGTTTAAATAAAACTGCAAATATGACATTGTGGGGAAGAGAAGAAAAGGAACACTGAGTTCAGCTAGACAGAGTAAAAAATTAAATCCTCTCCATATCCAAGACTGCAAGCCATGCCTCAGGCTTCATCTGTCAAGTGCTGCAAAGCATTCCTGCAAACCCCTCTCCTTTTCATTGACAACCTGGGTGGCAAAGCCTTTTTCCTTGCTCAAACCCAGCAACTGTGCTCCAGCCTGGAGAGCTGCTGGGAAAATGAGCAATGAGCAGGTGTCAAATTCTGTCCTTTTATCTCTGGCTTTTAAAAGACAGACACAATTATGCGCAAATCAGCGTAGTGAGGCAGCTGATTAAGTCAGTTTTCTAAGAATTATTTTTGCAAGGCTCTGTGCACAGGCCAGACAGAGCTATCAGCTCATCTGCAGACACAGTATGGTGGCTGCTCCACCTTCTAGAGACTCATGGACGTAGAAACAGTGATGAGAAATTATTAATTCCTCACCCTCCATGGCAGGCAAAGAGCCCTGCATGACAAGGCCTCTCTGGCACAATCTTTCCATGGTTTATGTATTTCGAGATCATGTGGGTACATTAGTAGAATGCTTAGGAAATGAAGAGAGGTTGTAAAGCATGGCAAGCTGACAAAGTTGAAAAAACTGAAGCCGAAAGTCTTCAAAATTCAATGTATGGAAAGACTTTATGGCTTCCTTAGTCTACCTCTGAAGTCACATATCGTTCTGTGAATTTACATGTGAAGTGCAGAGAACTGCATCATGTTTCCACCTACAAAACAGGAACAGAAAATCCTCCCAACTCCTATCACCTGCTGGGATCATATTTTTAACTTTATAAAAAATCCATGGATTTACACTACCTAGGGGTCTGGCAAATGGTTTTTACTTAGCCGTGTAGGAAAATAAATTTGGGGAGTTTAAAATTTTAAAAAGAAGAAGGATAAAAGAAAAATAGCTATTGATGGTTTGAACTGATTCAGAAAAGGAAGTTACCCACATCATATTAAAAGGAATTTTTCCTTGCAGCCTTAATACAAAGCCTGAGGGTGTATTTCCAGGGATCCTGGTTGCCACCCCAGCCCCAGAAGTTGTGGCAAAGCCATAGCCCTGAGAGGCCAGTATTAAATAAAGCCTCCTGATGCCATCTACATCAGTGCTGCTCCTTGCATAAGGACAGCTCCAAACACTGCATGTGGGACATGCCCCTCAGTGTTAACTTATCATCCTTACATCCAAACCAAGAGAGGCTTCATATGCATCCTCATTATGCAAAGAGGAGAGGAGAGAGGATCATTTTGTCCTGATCCTTTCTAAACAAAAGAAGTAGAAGTTTTCTGTGCTAGGGAATTTTTTTTCCAGAATTTTTCAGGTCTCTAGCAACAGTTTAGGCTATGCTTTTCCAAAAATATCTTTGAAGTAAGAGAGTGGAGAGAAGCTTATGAGTTGCTTGGAAAGTATATAAAGCAAACAGTGACATATAATGGAAACTGTTCCCAAGAGCATTTGCGATTTCAGCAAGTACACAGCACTGGGAGTTAACCACTCTATTATGTGGGTTGTCTTTTCCAGCATTAATTTGTGAAAAAGTCCATCTTTTACGCACTTGCAATCCAAACAAAAGAACAAATTAAGAGAACTAAGCACAGAAACCATGCTGGGCAATAGAGCGCCGCAGAAAAACGCTGCCAGTAATCTATATTCACATTGTATTGCATGAACTGACCCAGAATTAACTATGGCTGCCCTCTCCTGGAAAACTCTCTGGAACAAATGAAGTTCTCTCATCCATTTCCATTAATGGCATTAGCATGCTTGGTGGCAAGACTACAGCAGAACAACTGGATAACAGCTACAAGGAAGCAGTAACAAGCAAAATAGAACGGAACTATTTTTCCACAGAGGTCCTGAATAGATATTCCAGTCCCCCTTGTAAACCAGGGATACAGCTGAGCTCACCCAGAGAATGCAAACTGTGGTTCCTGGCTTTAAGTTTTAAAATGGATGTC
Organism: Gymnorhina tibicen; assembly: GCA_013399875.1. NCBI lineage: Eukaryota > Metazoa > Chordata > Aves > Passeriformes > Artamidae > Gymnorhina > Gymnorhina tibicen. The sequence goes on from VXAZ01001682.1 coordinate 531,293, forward strand.
AAATGCCAGGACAGGAGCAGGAAGAAAACAACTTGCAGTCAATTCCTAGAAGTTCTTCACATTCAGATACCTGAGAGCTTTAGGAAACTTTACTGGAAATCTTAATTCCCTTGAGGTTCACTGATCAAACACAACACGAGCCTATGAGCTCCAAGGGACTAAGTGCTGGCACCAGGCTCAGCAGATCATCCTGCTGGTATGTCTTCGTGCACATCTAGAGAGCTCTTTCTTCACTCTTCAAATAAAGATGGAATTCCCAGAACAAATGAGGATGGGCAAGGATGTTACTATGAGTCAACAAAATGTCCTGACCCATAGTCCCAATGTTATTGATAGAATGCAGGAAGGGTACAGGCAGCTTCAGCCTCCTGTCCACAGCTACATAACCACCTATAAGGGAACCATTCATAGACCTTTCCTCTGAAGGCATTTTTTGGCTGAGCCCGCTCAATAAGAATCTCACAAAATCCTTTCTTGAGAAACAAGGGCGTAAGGTGGTAATTTTGGAAGATCACTGGCCAAATCCGAGGTATTACTTCTTCCATAAAGGTATCAATGAGTCACATCTAGTGATAAGAGCATATAATTACATGTTAATATTGTAGAAACACGTGAGATTTCATCGTATTTAGTTACCAAATTGAGCAATACAGTATTCCTGATCAAAACAAATGAAAGGAAAACCAGAGGTAAAGAATTAATCACCTTCATGAGAGGTTTGACTTTGAAAGGGTTCTAAAAATTGCATCACTCTTAAACATCCATCAGAGTAGAATAATCTGTTAAATGAAGCATTTCATTCAAAACGACAAAGTTCAGTTCAAGCATTTTAGAAGCTCAGTAGTAAATACCTACAAATTTAGGGCTCTGCTAAATTTTCTTCCCTGTTTTCCTCTTTATCCACCTTGTTCCTGACTATTTTTTAATGTCTCTTGCTTTTGCCTCTGGCAGCATCTACAGTGCACCAGGCCCAACATGAACATGTGCAAAATCTGTGCCCTTAAATAATCACTTTGTTATGTAATGACCAGAGAAATCTCCATGTATGCAATGAGCCCTTTCAGACGCCACATTCAATCTGTCTCAATGAAAAGTAGCTGCAATAGGAGGCAGATGCTCCCCAAGTTTGCCAGCTGTTGAAGTGATATCCAGATGTTGCGCACACTGATCTCCAAACACATGACCTTTCAGGAAAAAGGGAACTCATTCCCTGTCTTAAAAATGCTGAGCCAAGACATTTATCACCATAAAATGCAATAAAGTAACACTACTCCTGGGTTTCCTTCACAAGTAGAGAAGCAACAAACTCCCAAAACAAAGCACTGAAAAATTACGGAAGAATAGAGGAGAATTATGTTTGACAGGAAAGATCAATTCCAGTTGTCTTTAATGACCTGAATGATATAAAACTCAACTGTAGTATCCACCTTCTTGTTTTCCCAATTTTATTTGTAGCTGGGCTCCATTTTTACCTTCCAGAGCATGGCAGCCTCAAGGAAAAAATGTTTTGTATAAGCAAAGGTTTATTTCCTCTGACACTTTTCTTTAAGATCTGATATAAATAAATATCATTATCTTCTCTCTATAAAAGACTAATAAAATTGTTAATCACTTGCAAATCAGGCAAGCTTGATCTATTCTTAAACTAACCTAAGTATTTCTCTAAGAAAAGAAACCAGTTTCTGCCACAATGTGCTGACACTTGTTATTAATAATAATCTGAAAATCAACTTTTCTTGAAGGCGTGGCACTAACTGGAACTGGATACTCTCTCACATCAAAGAAGAACTACCAGTAAAGACCAGCAGGAGGTCTGTTGGTATTCAGAAGTTTTATTTAATTTTTAACATCTCAAAGTCATTCAGCAGAATGGATTGCTGTCTTTATCATCCCAAAGCACCTCATTAAACGAGTGAGTTAATCAAGTATATTCCGCTAACGAGAAAACATGATTAAAAAAGTACAGAGAAGCAGGAATGAGGAACAAAACTGATGAGAAGAAAACCTCCTTTCAACCTAGAAACATGTCTGTGGTTCATAAAATGTAAGCTGCAGTTTGGTTAACAAAATATAAGTAGTAATTATGTCTTCTGTGAGTAAATAGTAATTAACCTGGTCAAAAATACATGGGTATACTTTCTGAGAGGGGTCCATGGGGATAATTTCTGTCCTGCCCATGGTTTGATGGTCTAGAAAGGAAAAGTCTTACAGTTTTATGATAAGACACTAATTAATGTACACAACTGTACTCCCTGTATGGTTTCGGCATTTGGGCCACTTGCATTTATTGAAATTTAGTATTAGGACCTTGCTGAACCCATGATAAGTATAATTATCCATGTATGCATCCACTAGGCTTACAGAAAAATACATGTAAACACTCATTCCAGGTATCAGGTTCATTTTTGTGATAGCTAATTGATTAACTATTAAGAATAGTTAATAATTGATTAGCAGCTGGGAGCTATCTACACATAACAGCTACATCATGCACATTTAACCGTGGCAACTTCCTTTGCCCTTTGACCACACATTTGAGAGTCACTTCACATTTCAGATGTTGGGAGTTCTCATACATTCCTTGCCAGTCCCTGTCCATAGCTCACTAAATATGGAATTTTCTACTGAATTATGCCTGTCCAGAACGACTCTTTCCTATTCCAGTAACAGCTTTTCTATGCCTAAAAATACGAGGTCTAGTAATATCTGGAATATTTCTACCTGATACCAAGATGGAAAAAGGGCTTCATTTGCTCAGTCAGCCTTTTCCCTGCAAATGCAGGAGTATTTCATGCATGTATTTGCTCATGCATTGTGAATTCATGGACTCACAATAACCCCAGCAATATATCTAAATATTTGAAAGCAACCGTGGCAGAATCACTTTGGAAAATCCTGAGAACAGCGTGACGTTCATTTTCTTGCAGTCTGCTGAAATATTTACACAAATCTTTGTTCTGTGATGCAGTTTGCCTGTTAATAACACCGAGCAGCAATCTACCTTGCCTAGACTTATCAAAATGGGCCTAAATACTTGAATCCTTTAATGAGAATATGCATTGTCTGGAACTTTGGACTGTAATGTGCTCTTGGATCATTTGCAAATGTGGCTCTTTATTGCTTGGCCATGGCATGAAATGCCATCAAAGCCAGCAAACATTCCCCTGACTGCCCACTCACCAAGTCCTGGGCAGAACAAAAATATGACACAGGCTGTACTGAGAGCCCTGGAAAACCACCTGTCATCTTTGGCTCTGGCAGCTGAGCAATTTGTCCTGGGCACTCACAGGAATGGCCTTTCTGCTGAGATTTCCAGGAGAGAAAAATACAGCTGTTAATTAACAAAACAGCCAAAGTTTATCTGCAGGTTGTTTCACTAATAAGCAGAGCCAGTATTATGACTGCAGCTTTTCCAGCTTCTCTGCTGCCTTGCAGAAAGAGACCTGGAGCAATGAAAGTAACAGTGATTATATGAAGTGTGTCCTAATACTTCTGAAAGAGTTATTATTCAGAAAAATCACTCAAGTCAGGGGGAGATAAAAATTCCTTTCTTCTCCAAAGACTAAAAATTTGTTTACTTGTCTGTTTGCTTTCTCTTACATTTCTCTCCTTTATCTTCATTGCGCTGCTGTTACGGGTCTGTTAAATTGGCAGCACCCAAAGGATGCCTCAGGAATGAATGAATCCCTACTGAAAGCTGGTATCACATCTCTAACACCAGCAAGCAGCGATCACTGCACGAGACTGTTAATGGGCTCAAAGAAAAAGACTCAAAAGTGGCAAAATAGCCTGGCTTTATGTCCTGGCCCATCATTCTGGTCATATGGCCCTGTCTTTGGATCCTGGCCCTGACTGCCTATGCTTCACTGCAAAAAAAAGTCACAGTTGCTACTTAGAATCATAGAATCGTTTCGGTCCACACTGCTGTGCCCCCATCTCCATCCGTGACCATGGCCTTGGGTTTTCCTCACACTCTGTCCTGCCACCAAGGTTGGTCTCAAATGCTTTTTCCTCTCCAGCTTCTCCTAAAATACCTGTTATCAAACCCAGCTCTACAGAAAGGCACATTTCTCAGATTAGGAATCAAAATTCAATGTTATCATATAACAGATGCCATCACAGCCATGCAAAGAAGAGACCTCTTATTCTGCATTCTGCATATTTTGTCTCAAAAAATCTTGTTAACAGTGGAAACAACTAGTCCTATTAGCTCTTTAGGGCGCAAGGCAGAGAACAGGCATAGCACTGCTCTCCCCAGCAGGTAGAAATGGAGAAAAATCAGAGCTCTGGTCCTTCTTGGATCCATTGGAAAAAGCTACAGATGTCTTTTGCAGTACAGCTTTCTCAGGTAATCCTCTACACAAGCACAGCAAACTCTCTTCTCCGTAAATTCTTTCCAGGCCCACTGAAGGGGCTTGATAAAACAGAAGAGGAGAAATAGCCAAATTTGAGATTGAAAAGACAGGAATCTCCAACTGTAAGAAGGCTATGATTGCTTCATGTACAGTAATTCTTCTAAATTATCCAGTCTAGTTTCAACTTAAAAATGATGAGACTTCTACCATATCCTGTAGGAAAGACCTCCACAGTTCAATAGATCTTGCTGTCAAGGCTCCTTCAGTCTCAGTCTAAATGTTCCCATCCTAATTTTACCCCATTACTCTTAGTTATAGCCTATATTCTGGCCTCAGAGTAATTCCACTCTCACATGGTGTTGGTATTCTAATATTTCTATCCTCCTCTACCCTCTGGCAAGGGAAGACATTAGAAAAATGTACTGGAATAAATTAAAATTGTCAGGAAAGCCAATGAATGCCAGATAATTTTAAGATAAATACAATCAGAGCAGTTAAAAATGGAGGAGGACTATTAGATTACCGAATGAATCCCTGAATACAGGATACCTTAAATTAATCCGATATTAAATGTGATCTAAGCCAAAAGGTCAAGAAGAACCTTGCATATCTTCTTTAATTTAGAATTTCCTGGATACAGTATCTCAAAATGCTATACAGCAGCATCCAAAGGTGTGTTAATTTATTTCTCAGAAATCCACTTAATTTTGTTTTAAAAAATGATGTACTTTGTCTTACAGCAAACTCATCTCCAATGGGAAGACCTTGGACAGGACTTAAGTTGCCTGTCGAGCCTGTGCTTTCTCCAGGCTGGGTGCAGAGGGAAATACTGCTGTGCCTGTCTGCAGTCAGGTACAACTGCTGCATCCAACCTCATTTGAGCTGCAGTTTCAACAAACACACATGGGAATGCAGTACTGGAAGAATATTTGATCGTGTTTGTTTACCAACAGTGTTGATGCCAAGCAGCTCTGCCTGGCAAAAAAAAAAAAAAAAAAAAAAAAAAAAAAAACAAAAAAAGAGAAAAGGGGAAAAAAGGATGAAATTTGATTTTTAGTAATTCAACAACTCTGATAGGAACTGTGCTATGAGAAATACCATTTCAGGACATCAGAAGACAGATGGTCTAAATGAAACAGCAATACATCAAAATCTCAAACCTGTAAGTCTTGTGAAAGTTATTTTAAAGGGAATGTAAACCTAAATACATATTCCCAAAGTCAGACCATGTAGCACGACTGTGATCACCAGCAGTCTTGACTTCAGTTTGGTGTGGGGTTTTGTTTTTAGTTTTCTCTTTTGTGGTTATACCTGAATTAGCTCAAGATACAAGAAATTTCACTTTTTTTCAACATAGGACCCTCAGGGAAGAACAGTAAAGTTGTTCCTAAACTTTTTAAACCAATAAATCACAGTCAATTTCCAAAATATCTAGCAGGCTTCAGTGCATTACAGTCTGCATTTACTTTTAAACATTTTTCTGAAGGACTGAGAAATTGCTTTGAAAACATCAGACATCTCAGTCCAGAATGAACTCTGTTCCTTTGAATGACATTGATTCACAAATCTAGACTCAAGAAAGCATTTTCTTGTAACAAAACTCTTCATTTTGGGGTCAATTAAAAATAGATTCAAGAGCAAATAAGGTTCCTTAGCAACTTAAACAAAGCAGGAAAAACCAGAGTCATTGCTAACCACCAAGGGAAAACTAAAGTGTCTCATCTCTTTGCTAAATTACCTTTCTTTATTTCATTAGCAGCCTCTTCAGGCCTGTTGTATGAGGGACATGTGCTGCCATGTGTCATGATTTCAGTAAGGATATTTTTATTCTGCTAACCACGCATGAGGAAGCCAGGCTGGGATCAGGTGTCCCCATTTTTTCATTGAGGTGACTCCGCCCTTTGCTCTCGTGAGACTCCACCTTGAGCTTGGGAGTTCCCAGCACAGGAAGGACCTGGACCTGTTGGAATGAGCCACCAAGTTGCTGGAGGGATGCTATGAGGAAAGGCTGACAGAATTGGGATTGTTTGGCCTGGAGAAGAGAAGGCTTTGGGATGACCTAATCGTGGCCTTCCAGTACCTGAAAGGACCCTACAAGAAAAATGGAGACTTTTTCCAAGGGCATGGAGTGACAGGACAAGGGGGGATGGCTTCAAACTGAAGGACAGGTAGTTTAGATTAGATAAAGGAAGAAATTCTTTACTGTGAGGGTGGTGAGGGACTGGCACAGGTTGTCCATAAAAAAGCTGTGGCTGGCCCATCCCTGGAAGGGTCCAAGGCCAGGCTGGATGGAGCTTGGAGCAACCTGGGATAGTGGAGGGTGTCCCTGCCCATGGCAGGGATTGGAACGAGGTGTTCTTTAAGGTCCCTTCCAACTCAAACCATTCTGTGATTCTGTGTTTTGCTTTGTGCTTCTTTGGCATCTGGTTTAAGAGGTCATTACTTTGCTGTTTTGGTTTCCAGGCATTATGAACAGCAAGCACTTGAATAACAATACTCTGGTTTTTAAGGAAAGACTCATGTATACAGCAACAATTATGACACCTTCTACTTGGAAACCGCAGGGAAAGAGATCTGATAAATTATGAATAAATGAAAAAAGCTTTTATTCATGATGATAAAAGCCTGCAGAGTCCAGATTTTTTTAAAGTTCTTTTTTCTCAAGATATGTCTGGCAGACTGTAGCTGGAACCATATGCCCCAAACACTATTTTGGATGCTCACCAATCTTTGGAAAGTCAAAGGGATCAATTAAGATTTTCAGAATTTTAATCCAAGGCCAACTATTTTTGCAATAAACTCTTAAACCAGGTCTGACTGGCATAATTTGGATATCAATTACAACTCCTTTGATTTGGATTTTGCAAATAGCCTCCTGAGTCATGGGCTGTGTTTAAGAAGCTGCACTCACTGTTGCCACACACTGCAGGAAAACCTACTACTTTTTTTTGTTGTTACTAGTTAAGTGATTGCTACTTCATATCAAAGTGAGAATTTAAAAGTCTCAAATACGTGTATGACCGTACAGACTTTGGGGAGAATCTAACTGGCCAAACCAGATGAGAATGGCAAAGAGACCACAAAGCACTGGGAAGAATCCAGCCACAAGTCTGTTTTATGACAATATATTTTAGAATCTCACAAATATTTATCTTTTTTTTCTACTGGAAAGCCAGGCTGAATCAGGTTGAGGGGTTTTTTTTTATTATTTATGTTAATGATATGTGGAGAAAGGCCAAAAAAAAAAAAAACCCCTGCTAATACACCACAGCTCTGCCATCCTCTATATCACAGTGACTTCTGTCTGTGAGAAGGAGCATTTTCCTTGAATTTCTTCCTAATCTTTCTTGAGAAAGATGACTGAACCACTTCCAGAAGACCAAAGCAGAGCTGTGCTGCTGATATTCGCTTCTTCCTCGTGCAGCTTGCACCAGCTGCCCTCCATTACCATGTTGTACACAGGCCGAGACTTTGGTGAGCAGAGTGAATCCACTGAGCCCTGGAAATGACAGCAACGTTTTCCATCACCTGCTGGATAAAGGAAAGGCTGCTTTGCCTTGGTGTCCTTCTGCAGCATTTGGTATCATTAAATGTTAGACCAAAAGGACTGATAAGGGAGAAGCAGATGGCTCATGCCTTTCTCCTGTCTTTTCACCTGTTTTCCAGGGGATGGTTCCCTTTTCATCCTCCTCCTTGGCAAAATAACTGTGTTCTGCCTGTGCCTCAGGATTCAAGTAATTTTTAGATGCTACATCAAGGCACTTACACTAAGTAGCTCATCAAAGAAAGGGTTTAATAACTGGTATGAAAAAGGTACCTAAGTATCACTCCAGACTGAGAAGACCAGACTTTGTTTGGTTTCTTTATCATCATAGCAGAAAAGTATCATCTGCTATAATAATAATTATTATTATTAAGCACAGCTATTAACATAAAACTAAATTATCTCCTTTTCTTGACTAACCTATGGCTTCCTTTTCTCCAGCACTTTACCTGCCAACAGAAAAAGACCACACACACTTCACGAGCCTTTTGTAACTGATACTTTCAATTTTTTACACTTTTTTTTTTTTATTCACTTTTTTGATTTTAAGGATCAAAATAATTTTTAGCCATGAAAAGTTGAAAGCTCAATAAAAGTCATAAGCCAAGCTGCACAGAGTCTGACCATTACACAATGGGGAGATCTCAGGGAGACATTGTGCTGCAAAAATGTGCCCTTTTTCCCCAAAAAAGGCCTGAGCAGTGTTGCTGCAGGTTTTACATGGAAGACATGAAGCCATGGAAGACAGGAAGAATTGCAGGAGGCTGCAATTGTTTTCATAGAATCACAGAACATCCTTGTTATAAAAGGAGGCCAGTTGTCCACTGAGGGGGTTAACTGGTGTTTTATTAAAAGAAAGGAAAACAAAACAAAAAGGCAAGGTGGAAGAACCAGGAGGGGGTGTAGCCCTCTCCTGACCCGGAGGCGGGAGGACCTCACTGCGAGAAGCATCAGTCACAGGAGGGCAATCTCTTGGGTGAACATCCCCCTTTTAAGCTTTCTCAGTCTCTCTCTGGTTGGGCTGTTCCTCAGATACTCAGCTCACTGGGGCAGTTTTCCAGCTTCTCTGGTGGTGGTTGGCTCACAGCTCGGTCCCTCCCTCTCCCCTCATGGCGCGCCGAGTGATTGGTGTGGGGCTCGAGCTATAGGGGGACTGGTGACTGGTGGTCACGGCTGTCTCTTCCAACCCGATGTCATCTTGATGTTGCCTGGACAACCCCAGTGCTCTTCCTCGCCACCCTCTGATTTCTTACATTAACTGCAGTCTTTTCAACCCCACCCAGCAACCCGAATAGTCCCACTAAATCATCCGAACGGAACCCGTACAACCCGAACCGTAACGTAAACAGTGTAAACTGGATCCGTACAACCTGAATCGCAACCCAAAACCACTCAAACTGGAACAACCCCTATTACATCCTGAGTTGGAAGGGACCCACAGGGATTATAGAGTCCAGCTCCTGGTCCTGAACAGGACAGCCCCAAGAACCACCAAGAATCTACAACTAAAACTACAATTTTCAAAAATGGAAAAATGGAGTTGAGGGGTGGTAGAAGTTTGGTCTAGCTTGACTTTGAGGTGGATAAAGCAAGCTTTCCCTCCTTCCTAATCTGTTTTGTAATGATGCTTGCACAGAGCAGAGAATTACTTAACCCTGCCCCAGCAGCCACTGTGCTGGAAATGCACACCAGTGGCCAAAGGGAGGATCAGATCACGGCCCCCCAGGTGCCTGGGGGTTTATCCCTGGATAAGCACCCCAATTCCTGTCTCCAGATAAACGTCCCATCCCTATCCATTAACCAAAAAGGTGGAAGGGAGGTGCTCCTAATAGGAATAGCAGGGCTAAGGCAATATTCCCCCCTACCACAGTGTTGGATAAAGGGCAATTTTCTCATTTGTTCCATTGCTTCCAACATTTGCCACGAACACTAATCCTGAGGGTGGAACATCCTAGATGTTAAGGCTCTCAAACGCTGACTACCCTGCTCATTTTGACTAATAAAAATGAAAGCAAGCAGCACACACTGAATATATCCAGCCATTCTATATTGCTCACAAATTTCCCTGTATTAACATCTCATCTACAGTGCTATGATCTACAATTTTACAGCTTTCCAGCAGCAAAACAAGGCACTATTTGGAACATTCTGTAGAGTTATTTCACATCAAAATAATTGTACATTTGCAAACGGTTTTTCAATCCCTGGATAAGCTTTATTCATCTGCCTCTGAAACCAATCTAAGTCTTCAATTTTTTTTAGCTGATCCTCACCTATACAGCAATATAACAAGCTCCAGTCTTCTACTTGCAAAATGAGACTGTGATGAGGTACAAAGTTACAAAGGTACAAAGGAGATTTCCACACCCTGGCATATGTAAAGAACAGGGAGGAAAAAAAAAATCCCTTCTCATATTAAGCTTTTTTGCTCTTTCTCTTAAAATATCCCCTGATGTGCCTCAGGACTTGCAGGGAGAAACTCGGGTTGCACAAGCATGGGCTGTACAACTCAATTACCAAGATCTGAAGGAAACTCGTGTCCTCGGACAGCATCTCTGAGGTTTCACTATGAACACTGCCTGATCTAATTAGGAAACACTCAGCATCTTAGTGGCAATTACTAAAGAAAATAATTATGACATGATATGACCACTGTCTTCTTTCAGCTGGAAAAGCAGCAGAAAATGACAGGAAATGGAAGTCGGACAGGAGTTAATAAAACAGCCTTGGGCAAGACAGCTGAGACAATTCCATAAGAAGGTACAATTTTTTTGACTGGAAAATGAGGAAAAAGTAGCACATTGCAAGCTAAGGACCAACAGAAAAAGAGTCTATTTAATCATAAATGAGCCACAGACTCACCATAATAAAACAGGTTATGCTTGCAGACAGCTGCCTATCACAGCTTATTATAGGAAAAGAGCCTTTAATGGTGCCACGGTTCAGTTCATGGCTGTCCTACTGTCACATGCTTGCCCTCAAGAGATACCAGGTGACAATGCATTGACAATCCTACACCCATTAGTGGCATGAATTAAATCTCTTCCAACTCAGAAACCAGTTTGAATCACTGAAAATAACTTTTAAGTCCCCACAGGAGTTAAGTCTGGTGGTTACAACGGGGAACTGGAAAGCAAAACGCTCCAAAAATGCCCCAACCTTAATTACTGATCTACTGTAAGAATTTCATCATGTGAATTTAACTGCCCTACCTCAGTTTACTGATGTGTACAATATTAACAGGTGGCTCTGGAGTAATCAAAATATGGCAGACACTTTCCAAAACAATGCAGGTGATCTGAGCAGGGCTCATGCAACGCAGAGGTGCGAGTCTTAATTAATGTTTATAAAGTGCCTGAAGAACCTGAGAGAGCTGGCGCCGAGGGAATACAAAGTATCATTACACTTATTTTGCAAAGAGGCATGAATATGTGATTATAATTTTATTACCCACGCAGATTTGTAAGGAGGGCTTGAGCACAAAAGAGATTAAACTTTTTGACACTTTCTCTGCAGCGCGGGTTCATTATCAGAGCCGTGTATCAAGTGTAAAATGTAAATTTAATAACTCACTCTTAAGATCAACTGTGAAATCATACCCAAACCCTCACTATCTTCAAGCAATGTATAAGCAAAACACTGTGTGACAAGAGTGTTTTAAAAGTCAGGATTGCTATGTGGTTACAGCATGACACAATCCCAGTACTGTCAGAGCATTCATTTACTGTAGCAGCTGTATTTTCCCCTATATTTTGATTATCTTGACATTTTCTAATCATGAGCGTTATAAAATTTAAAATTATATGGCAGGCTTGATAGGCTGCAGATTCACCACCTCAAGTGAAGTTACTTTTTTTTATTAAATGTTAAATTGCTTTTCTCCAGAAGGAGAGTTGTATTTTGGTTAATTTTTGCCTTTTGAATGCTACCACAAATTTCTTCTGATAATACAGTGGTCTGAGTGACAGCAGAGAGATTTTGCTTTTCAATAATCCTTGATAAATATTGACCAAAGATGCCAGTTCTGTCTTTCACCATTGAGATGAATTCATTTTAGCACAATAACAGCAGGGGGATTTTTTTAGTATGGCTCCCAGTATGACTCAAAAGTTTCTAATCTGATCTTAGAATTTGCACAGATTTCTTTTTCCTCAGCAACTCTATCATTTTCAGGCATTTTAGGCAGGGTCTGAAATTCGGCTGGGGAGGTACAGCTGCCTTCATGCTAAGCATGATGGTTTTCCTTCTCAACCCTAATTCCTATAAATAATATTCTCTGTAAAATACTGTCCTCTGTATTTGTAATCAAGACTTTTTATCCAGATGCCCTCTATGTCCCCTTTACTGAGCAGTCCCATTTCCAGTACCAGGTTTCCCTCCCAAGCTCCATGTCCAGCCCAATCTCTAAGAGCTGTGAATCAACTTAGAGGCGACTCTACAACTTCTTTGCTTTCAGACAGATTTATGGCACAACTGAAAGCAATTCATTGGCATGACCAGACTACCTATCTCCTAACCCCTGTTCCCTTTCAGAAATGATTTGACTAATAATAATGGTCTATTAAATGGTTTCAGTTAAGAATTTAAACTTTTAATTTAACTTTTGAAGAGAGAACTCTATTAAGCCTCACTTCTTTACAGGGAACATTTGAAATATTCTCTTTATTTTTTCATAATTATTTCCCTGCTTAATAAATAGACATAAAGGATAAAAAAAAAAGAAAAAGGAAAAAAGAAAAAAGAAACATTACTGCATATCCTGTCAAAGAAACATCCCAATGTGGGATTTCAGTCATCTGTCCTGAATCTACAGCTCACACATTGGACAACTGTGTATGAGACTTCTCTCTTTTGACAGATGCAATATAAATATGAAAACATATTCCAAGGGAGAAGGATTTGTAGCTTTTCTATAAATGAGTTTTGGCTTTGAATCCCCCTAACATCATACGTAGGAATGTGACCACTATTAGCCCCAGAAGCATGACATGAATTTGGATTTGAAGCTCAGCTCTCAAAAGGGGGTGTTTGTGTAAAATGAAGTCTTATTCTTTCTGCTAAAACAGCAAATAAAATAGGTAGCGATGTCAGGTGGATAACCAGGACTGAGATCTTCAACTGTTTTTCAGAAGACAACTCTTAGCAAATCTGCACTGAATACCAACAGAGAGCTTAAGCTGAGATTAACACACTGATTTCAATGCTGAGAGTCACGCTGGCCCTTGAAGCAAACACATCTGAAATATTATTCCTTAGTCATCTTTTTCAAGAGATCACAGGTTTAGTCAGGCTGACCTACAGCCCCTCCAGAAAGTCAATGTACTGAGAAGTCTATTACTTTTACTCATCTATATTTCTCCCCAAGGATCATCTCAGAAAAAGAGGTCGCATCACAAAGTCTGCCTTGTTTGCAGAATTCATTCTTCCTGCATATATTTACAGTGAGCGAGCTCTTTGTTTAGACACACAGAGTTTCACTCAAAATACAGCTATCTCAGAAGGCAAACAGCAAGGCAGAAAGGGAAAACAGATTATCAATGCTGTCTCTGTAGCAGAGCTGAATGAATTCCCTAAAATACTTAACCCATGGATAAAAGTTTTGATGGCAACATCATTACCCAAGACTTTCAGAGAGACCAAAGTGTGATGACCAAATGGTTACAGACACAAGAAGCTCAAAGTTAGATTGCCTTTGAAGTAATCAGATCACATCACTCTGTACTGTAATAAAAATACAATGCCTTGGAGAAATAAAGGAAGAAAAGGACTATGTTTCATTCTTTTTTGGTAGATCCTGTGGTGTCCTAGTAACAGAACCACATCCCTTAAACTAACTGTAAAGCTTGTGGTGCTGAAGCCTCTCAAAGCCACTGCAACTACACATGTTTTACAGCACAGCAGAAATAACCTCATTTTACATTCTGTAAGGAGAGGAAGGTGGTTTAGAAATACATCCATTTATGTACTCATTTCTATTCTTGGCAATTTAAAAAGATCTACACAGTCAAAAGAGGATGGTGGGTAATAGAAGAAATATCCTCTTCTACATATGAACAACCAGACACATAAAGCATAAAAATGTGGATTGGGCACCAACTCCTGTTTATTTGGATTCTTAGGTCTTAATATTCCAGCTGCAATGCTTCATCCTGACTTTGGATATACAGAGATGTGTCCTCTCCTAAATTTTAAAAGAGGCCTTCAAAATACACAGCCTTTTGCTGTGTAATAGTAGCAGGATATGTACATTTCATAGCTTGGATCTCCAACCAGACTGAAAAAGCTTTATGGAGGAAGGATCATTAGCCCTACTTAATAATGAGAAATAGGCACAGAGGGGGCAAACAATTTGCTCACAGCTACACCATCACCAAATCCATGGGTGGGAATAGGACCCCCAAACTCCTCAGCTCTGTCCCCTCTGACGGTGCCTCTAACAACAAATTTGTTTCAACACATATAAATAAACACACTCCAAACTTCACAGAAGCAAAGAACTTGCAGCTAGGCAAAAACAATTTTATTCAGTTTTCTGCAGAAGAATGTCACCTTTTGAGGTTTGCTTTCATTTCATTCATAGTTTATTCCCTTTCAGCATAGCAACCAACAGACTCATCACTCCTTTGAAGTTGCTTTCTTTTTCTCACACTGGCATTAGCTACATAGACAATTCTTCTCTCCCCTTCAACAGGGAAAGGTGAGCTGTAGTAGAGCTGTCTGGCATAGGCTTAGGATATTATTTTCTATGTCTCTGTAAAAACTGTAGTGCATCTACTTTCACAGCTAACTTTAAAAGCAACACGATAATAAATAATAATGGATTTTCTAGGAATCATCAAACTGGAGACAAGGAAATACAGCCCTGCACAAAGCAGACTTCATGAAACAAGGCTGACAAGAAGAAAAGAAGAAAGAGGTGAAATTTTGATGTCAAGGTGAAGAGAAGTAACAGAGGATGCAAGAGTGGAGACCCTGAAATGATCTTCCAGTTGAAGGCCAAAGAGGCAGGTTCCAGAGGGAAAGAGAAAGTGGTCAGTCTCTGTCAGTGACAGAGTAATGGGACAATGAAAAATAAGCAAGGCAAGAAGGAAACCTTGCTGGTCATCACATCAACACTGACCAGAGCTTGCAACTGGAGATAAAAGACGTAGGAGGGAGGCTGTGGGGATGAGCCACCACTCACACTTGAGGAATATGTGCAAGAAGAGGGAACAGACCAGGCCTGTTGCTGGGTGAGTGGCTGTAGCTTTGCTGAAAACTGGCAGGACCTTAATGGCACCTGCCAAAACCCAGCAGATAATTTCACATCACTCCCTCATGGGTGATCCTGCACCCCAGAGGCACATCCTGGACCTCCTCCCCGGGCACAACCAGGAAGAACTGATCCTATTTGTCTGCAAGGCAGCTCTGCAGCACCTGGCAAACACTTCTGTTTATTACAGCTGCTCTGGTCAAGACTCTGGCCATCTCATCTACCATCCAACATGCTTCTGACTGACTGCTGGTAAATTGGATGAATTTCTGAATTTCTGAATTTCTAAGTTTCTAAAGAAACTTTGTTTCCAGGGCTTCAGTCCAAAACATGCCTTTCTTCAGTTAATCAGGTTTACCACAACACTGACTTTCCCTTTGCAACTGTTTCTGATTTAACCAAACAGCCTCTTTTTCTGTGTTCCTTGAATGGTCCTTAAAACATTCCCACAGGTGTCAAACCTACCTATCCTAAAATATGTTTAATTGAATACAGTGTATGAATTACTGGACTTGAGCACTTAGAAAATGACCTACATTGAATATAATTTGCTATTGAAATACATGAATTTGTTACTCATTTTATGCTGCTCTTTTCAGAAGAGATGTTCAAGATCTTTTCAAAGTAGTGGTTTAAGAATAACACCACCTATTGTCTGACTATGAGCCTGTGAAGTCTTTTCCTTTGTCCAGTTTGAGCTGAAATCCAGATATTTACCATCCAGCATCTGCCTGGTCATTCTCTTCTTGCTTTCCTTCTTCCACCTTGCAAGGGCATCACATCACTTCATCTCTACCAACTGTACCAAAATGCTGTGGCCTATTCTCTCCCTGGAAGATTTCCAATACTTTCAGAAAGCAGATTGCAGTGTACCAGTAATTGCAGTTAAAAAGAGTACATAGCTCCAGTAGCTGTTATTTATTCATTTGACATTCTTAAACATAGACTTGGAATACCTGCAGGGTTTCAACAAAGCTTCAGTGAAGCCTACACCTGCACTTAGTTTTTTACCCCTGTAATTTGCAGGTCAGTCTTGTGGTTTCTTTTATTGCCAACAATTAAGTGATTAAAGGTAGATTATTTCACTCATGAAAATTTACATTTTGCTCTAAGAAAATATGCCCTGGGAAAGTTGTGCTGCAAACCATTCCCACTTGTTGCCTCTTCATGGAAACTCCAAGCACATCCCCAGAAATGACATCGCTTGCTCCTCGTGGCTGTGTAGTATAAAGGAAAAGAAGGAATGTGTTTTTTCACAGAGCTGTGGAGTCACTGAGGTTGGTAGGGACCTCTGAGCATCATCCAGGCCAACCTGTGCTCAAAGCAGGGTCAGCCAGAGCAGTTTGCCCAGATTTGAATAACTGCACGGAGGGAGAGTCCACAACCTCTCTGGGCAGCCAGTGTCAGCTTTCAGACACCCTCATTTTAAAAAAGTTTTCTTATGTTTAAATGGCATTTCCTGAATTTCAACTCATGCCCATCACCTCTTGTCCTTTCACTGGATACCATAGAGAATCTGGCTCTGTCTCTACATCCTCCCATCAGATATTTATACACATGAATAAAATCCTCTTCTCTGGGGTGCCTTCTTCTCACTGTCCAAAGGCCTCATCTCGTTCTTCCTTCACTGTCAGTCTGTGGTAAATACTCATCACTGCATGAGCTGCATTGCTCTGCTCTCTGACAGAGACCCAGCAGCTCCCAGCTGATCCATCATCCATCTCAAGGCAGAGCTCCATCAATTCTGCCTGCACTCTCATGTAAAGTGCAAAACCTGCTGCGGATCCTCGCTGCCCTCACCTGTCATTCCTGTTCCTATTTTTTGCCCCACTTGGTCAGGCAGGTCCTGTCTCTCGGTAGCCATCTTTGACTCCCAAAGAAGATCCCATAGTCATGAAAGCCAGATCCTCACTGCCAACAACAGCTTCTGACCTACAGGATCTGTCCACTTCTCCTCTGTTCCTCCTCACTTAAGAAGAAAACAGAAAACAAAAATCTGGGCCACATATGCTCAACCACAACCTGTGAAACCAGCTGGAAATACCTGATATACTCCAGGTTTCCTTGACTGGATCACTGGTGCCCACTTGAAAGTGGACAGTAGCCCAGTGGCTGGACAGGCCTCAGCAGTCAGTCTACAACACCCCAGAACTGAGCCACTGGTCAGCAGAAAACATCCCAGGACAGCAGGTCAGGCTGAGAGATGGGAACTACAGCCCCCACAGGAGGGAGTCACCTGCTGCTATCAGCCACCCTTCTCAGGCTCAGCTGGCTCAGATGCTGCACTGGACAGAGCTCCCAGCCCCTCATCCACACCCAGAGGCTGATCTGGAGTTGCAGATCTGCAGGTGGAGCAGGAGCCTTCCTCCAGAGGCCAGAAGTCACAAATTTCTGCATTTGCCATCACGGAAATCTTCATTTCCCAATCTGATTAGCACAGACTCCCAGCACATCCTTCAGTACAGCTGGGAGATCAAGCTTTTTATAGCTTCAGGGTCTTGGAGAAGAACCAGTCACTCTCTTTCTGGAGCACTTCTGCACCAGCTGCTGCACGTGGGAGCTGTGCTTTTAGGCCAGCAGCCATACAGGCTTCCCCATAGCACCTGCTGAAAGGGTGCTTGATCTTCCCTGACCAGGAGTCAGCTGGAAAAAAAGAAACTCGAAGCACACTCTGATCAGGAATGGCTGGAAGAAGCTGCTAGAGCCTGCTGGAAGACAGGCCTCCTGTAGCTATCCTTTCCCAACCCTGAAAATCCCCACCCAGCACCCTGAAAATCTTTGAAGAGTTCCCAGGAGACCTCTGACATCCCTAGAGGTTCTGAGGAGACCTCAAATGAAAGCACAGAAACTGCTCATCTGTTGGCTGCCTCTTCTAGCTGCACTCACCTCCTGAATTTACTGCTGAAAGCATCCCTTTTTATTTGGAAATAGAGGGGAGAGCACAACTTTGAGGATAAACAATACAAAAGCCATCAAGTGGAACCTTCTTAGCTTGCAGTGGAATAGGGTTGCTAAATCCTATCCCACTGCTGGCCCAAACAGTGCAAATTGACATTTAATCAGAAATACTGCAAATTTCTACATTGCTTTGACATTATCCATTTTTCTTGGTGCTTTTATTTTCCTGTGTAACCAACGGCTGTTACAAATCTTTGTGTAAAAAATAAAATGGAAATACTTTAATGATTTTTTAAAAGTGATGGGAAAAACAACAAAACAATTCAGTTTGCAATGTTGCAATTATTTAAAACCCATCTACTGAAACTCAAACTTCCAAGCATTAAGGGGCCACTATGGTAGATCAATGAGGCATTACATAAACTCTGCAAATGAGGTGCTGATTTGAAACTGCACTAGAGAGAACAGTATCTGAACTCCCCCTGGAATAGATAATGTTGGCAGACAGATGACTGATTTCTGTTCTGTAATGCTCACATCACTTGTCCAGAAAGAAAGCATTTGTAGTTGTTCTTGTAGCAGTGGTTGTTACTCTTCTAGGACTACAGGAAAAAGTAGAGATCAATGCATTGCAGTGCTGTATTTATACATTTTTGCACTAAGTGAAGAAATATCTTATTCTCATCCCTCTGTCTTGCGCATTTAGGAAAAAAAAGTAATTCCAAGGGTACTGGTTGCCTACAAGTTCTTTTTCTTGTACTTGACTGACTCAACATCAGCTTCTTTTGTGAAGGGGAGGCTAAGGGGGACTGTAATCTCAGCCTATCATTACTCCAAGGGGAGTTGCAAAGATGTTGGAGACAAGGGCTTCTCAATCATGGGCGAAAGACCAGAATTTGGAGGTTCAGACTGGGTATTAGGAAATGATTCTTCACTTCCAGAATAGTGAAGTTCTGGAAATGGCCATCCAGGGACCAAACCTCTGCTCCCTCGTCAAATCTCCAGCCTTAGAGGTATTTGGGACTTATTCCAGGCAAAGCTGACCTGATACACTTTGGACTGGAGGACTTCCAGCAGCCCCTTTCAAGGGACATTTTCACCTTCTATGACATGAGCTTGGTGGTGCCTGCAAAGGTTTTTGCCCAAACTGCAACTTGCTCATAAGTGCCATTCCCTCATTCCCTCAAGTCTGTGTCCTCTCCTCCAGATTTCACAAATTTGCAGGAATTTCATTGTCACTGAGCTCTCCACCTCTCTATCAAATTGCATAAAAATTGGTGAACAAATTCAAAAGACATTTAGGGAGACTGAAGGAGAAAAGAAAGTCAGGAATGCAAACGCTCTCTCTTTTTTTCCATACAGGAATGATCACACATTTAGTTTTTATTTTGCTCACACAGAATGGTTCCAGGGCCAGTGCCTGTGGTAATTCCTGTCCTTTTCAGGATGTCCTGAACACAGACATATGAAGGCACAGAACCACCATTCATCTTCCCAGCACATGTACTCTCCTGCACACTCCTTTTTCTGAGACCTATGGTGCCAACTCTGCCAGACAGGATCCCAGACAGGGCAGACAACTGCTCTGACCTGCTATTGCAATTCCTGTGTTCTGGCTCCCATGTAACATTTCTGTCCATGACCTGATTTGCAAATCCAGATGAGGATATAGGGCAGGACAGAGCAGATGGAACAGCATGTTACGACCTCCTGGTGGTATTTCTCCGCATGTAATGACCGAGTTGAGAAAAAAAGTTACAATGTCGGTCTCTCCAAAATGCTAAAGCTGAGATCCAAGTTAGCAAATAAAAATGTCAAGTGAAAGATATTCCTGTGCATCACAAATAGCAGCACTGTCAGGCAGAGAGTCCAGTGGGACAGATCTAGCTGCCCCTGGTGGGAAGTTGTTGAGGAGAGAAGGTGGAACACTTAATGCTGCATGTATTTAACTGGTCATTTCCCCACTTAATGATTAACACAATGTGCACCCACACAGTGCATGAATGATGCCTGAAACACCAGCCATTACCTCAAGTGGGCTGAGAAAAGATAATTTTGGCTTGCTTGGAAGAGATTAGGTGTCCATTATATACTCCCAGGCAGAGATGCTGGCCAATTGCTATGGGAAAGAGGACATACAGGACTCCAGCAAGTCTTTTGAGCTCTGACTCCATCATAAAATGTCTTTTATTTACCACCACCTTTCAGCAAAACCTCCTCAAACCTTCCATGTGAAATAAATACCAAAAGTCCTTTGGGTTTCTTGACAGCAACCCCTGTCTTGATAACAACCCTAAATGAGAGAGAGCTGTTTGATCTTTCTTTTGTTTCACCATTTGACAAGGTTGGCTTCTGCCTGGGAAGCGAGAGCAGCAGCACTGTGAATGCCATTCATTAATTTCCTCTTTTCAAAGAAATTCAGTCCAGCTTCTGAGTGATGGTCAAGGCTTGCATGGACACCATCCGCCCGCAGGCACATTCCAGAGGCAGATCTCTACTGTCACAAGTTCCTCACCTACAGCTGAGAGTGTCCAGAGCTTTCTGACCCACCTTACTCCTTCCACTTACAGTGGGGAAAATCAGAAGTCTCGTTATATTGAATCATTCAAAACCAGGCAGATCTTTTTGTGCCTCTCTGAGCCAGTCAGTGTGGGATCAGAGACTGACAGCATTCATCTGCTTGACCTCAGGTGTCCCACTACAGAAAAATGAGGTTTCCCCCTGGATTTGGGACTCTCTATTGTGCATCACTTGTCTTTCCTGGGTTTTATTGCTCTCTCTGCTTTTCACTGTTTTAATTATTCCTGGTTTTGTTGATGGGATTGCTATTGTTATTATCATATTTTACTTTATTTCGATTATTAAACTGTTTTTATCTCAACCCATGGATCTTACCTTTCCCTACTCTCCTCCCCATCCCCCCGGGGAGAGGGGAGTGAGTGAGTGAGTGCTACACAGTTAAACTGCAACACAGATAACAGTACTTTGCTCATATTCTTTAAGACTCAGAGTATTAGTCAGCTAAAACCCACTGAGCCATTAGAAAACCACCCACAAACTTCCAAATTTTTTTTTTTTTTTTAAATCAAGAGGCTAAAATCGTCTTTGTCAGAGGTATGCAAGAGAATTGTGTAATGCATGTTTTATTCTAGTTTTCTTAGCTTTTCCTACGCTTCTGAGCTCAAGCATCCCCATTTTCTCTATTCTTTGTCTCCTATTTGCACAAGTTTTTTTATTCACCCATGAAATTTGTTAGACATTATTGAACATAACTGTAACAACACACCAACTAAAGAAGGTGGAAGAAACCCAAACAAGGATGAGTGAGCATAATGGACCCACATGGCACAATTAAAACATGTCTGTAATTATTATTAGTGCTAAAATTGTACAGTGTGACAATGAGTTAAAACCAACATACAACTGAAAAAAGCAAAGCAATGCAAAACCACCTTGACAACAAGCAACCATATGAAAAAGATAAAGAGCAACAGTGAATAAGTGAGTTCTGCTAAATATGTTCATTGGCATCACCATTATCAGCTAAACGAAATCCTACTTGCAATACAAGGACTTTTTTTCTGCAGTTCATTTCACTTCTGTTTTATGGTTCCTGACTGAACACTTAGGGTTTTCCCATTGTGCATGACTCAATCCTTGCCCAAAATATGCATGGGCACTGGGGAAAGCACCATTACTTCCTATTTTCTCCTTGTATTTTTTCCACTAAATTTTACCTTAAGGTTAACCAGATTTTCATGTTCCTCCACAGCTATTAAATTAGGAAATCAGAGCCAAGCAATCTGCACACTTCCATCCTTTTGGGTCTCCAGCTGTTTCAACAACCTTTTTTAGTTAAACCGTACAAGAACTTCCTTCCATTCCTAAATTCAGGGCTCTATTCAGAATATTCTGCTCCCAGTAGCTAATTTAGGTATCATGACTGCTCTTCTGCACTGACAGCACAGCCAACCTGGTCTGGCAGCACTGGATTGTAGGTGGCCTGAATCACTGATCACTTTCCCAAATGCAGATGCTAAAGATAGGCTCCTGTTGAAAAACAGTCTGAATATGGCCCCACATCTCTGCCAGTTTTTCTCCTGTGGTTTGTGTTTGCCCAGCCCTGAACCTCTCAACATCTCATCAAGGATGCTGCAGGAAACACTCATCACTTCAGTGTCTCTTTCCTGGAACTTGCACCATAACCATGTCTCTGCTTCACAGTGTTTACCCCTCCTTCTTAATGCTTCCCTTGATTTCAATTATGCAACCCCTATTTGGAAATCATTTGTAGAACCTGTTTATATTCTATTTAATACAATTTATAGACTATTGCTTAGAATGGGGCTGATGCTGCACAAAGCATTACTGACCATGTAATCCAAGCGCCCTCCAACAGGACAGAAATGCTCTCTCATTCAAGCCATTGTCTCTATGTGCCTAAGACCTCTTTTTTCTTTTAGCATCTCTTAAAAATTTCCTGATTTAGTTGAGTTCACTATTAACTTTTCTAATTTCTATTTGCCAGGCTTTGTTGCAGTCAAAGCAAACACAGTCAGGTGACTGACATGAAATTTGGTCTGAAATACAAATGGCTGTGAGAATTTTAGTGCTTGATTCTGCCAGCCTTCATTCTAAGAAGAAATCCTGATTTATAAAAAAGGTCACCTTTGAATGAGCAGCAGCAGCACAGATAAAAATCTGCAGGACTGAGCCTTATAAATGCAATTTTTTGCAGGTTATTTAGAGAGAACAAAGCAAGCAGACGATCAGATTTAGACATCTGTTTTAAAGACAACTCTGCAAATTGTCTGGAGACCAAAACAGATTATTAGCAGGAAATGGAGTTTTCTTAATGTTGAATTTGATCCTGCCCTACTGAAAATCAATGGAATTTTGTCGCAGACTTTCATGTGAAAGGGACTTAACAAGCAAGATATACAAAAGCAGAGTTACAGCAGCTGTCAAGGAGAAAGCTCAGTTAGGATAAACCTTAAATTTCAATATAAAAGTGTTCCTGCTCAAGAATGACAGAGAAACATGGGAAGACAAAAATGTCTGATGCGAGTGGAATTGCTGAATGTAGTAGTGGAACCATTCAGCCGTCTGCATAATCCATGAAGTATAAAAACTAAGGGAAAGCAAAGAAAATCCAAAAGACACAGGTCCACAAGGGTGTGGTTCCACACAGAAGTGTTCACATGGAAAGCGCTGGTGCTTCCCTTAGTGATGCTATTTTCGTTTTGGTATCTTCAAACAAAAATATCAGAATATTTTACCCACGTCAATTAAGACTCAGAATCCTTTTGGGACACACATCCCTATTCCACCCATTTTTGCAGACTACAATGACACACAGTTTGACTCATTAAAGGCCAGAAAATGAGTCAGCAAAGAAAAAGAACCCCAAAGCCCCAATCATCCACTGTCTGTGATAACCACTGAATAACCCCTCTCTTCGTCACTAGTCAGCCTTGGGAATAAAGTCACTTATCTGAGAAATAAAACTATTCCTTACTTGATGTTTGCCTTTTTTGTATGTTTATTTTCCACTATGATTGCCTCCCAACATTTCCCAGCCTTGCACACAGACTGATGAACTTAATTTTGACAGACACAAAATCCCTCTTAAATCTGCTGCAGTGTTTATACTGGGATGCATAAAAATGACTTTGTGAAACAGAGTCTCGGAATAGAAAACGAGATTAAAAATATTTTGCACATGAAGACTTCTCTAGGCTATGAGAGAAAGAGTAGAATATTACAAACCTTATTCTCTTTCTCCAGATCGCCTAAAGGGGCCCCTACAGCAGAACTATTATCTTTAATCTTATTTTCTCTTTTCAGCATGTATTTTATTTTCTTCTCTCTGCTAACAATACCCTGGCCTCCTAATAGCTCCTGAGTTCACCTCCTAAAAAGATATTCTAGGGTAAGTCTTGTCAGTATTAGATTTGCAAAGGTTTAGAAACAGCTTGGGTTCTCTCTGTGCTAACAAACACTTAGTGATAAATGCCTTCTCCAAGAGTATATTGCAGAAGTGATGTGGTCAGTGTAGGAGCCAGTTTGCTTTACAAGCATGAACCTCCCTGGCCTGCCAGTATTACTGCAAAATAGAATGGTTTTCCTAAACCGTTTCATTAAAGGGACATTGTGAGGCTGAAAAGGCGCTATTGAATGAAAATGGACAGAGCAAATTTTTAGTCATGCCAGACCAGTCTGTGGCATCAGTCACAGAGGTTTCACTGAAAAAAAAAAAAGAAGAAAATGTCTCCATCGCTTTATTTGGAGTTGAACTCATTTGCAGTGATTCTGAAAGATTCACTGCCACTGTGGCTACAGAGCCCTCGTCAGCCATCATTGAGCCAATCTGTCAGAAGAACCCAGGATGAGTTATTTTCTGACAATGCCAAGACTTTCATTTGCTGTGGAAAATCATAATCTTGCCTCTGCTTCAAACAATTCCCGTTGAAATGCACCCCCCCCCCCAACTTATTCATCCCATACAAAGCCATGATGGGAATATCAAGAAGGAAGAGAGAGCCACACGGAGCAACCACAGCCTCTCCTCCAAGGGGTGTCACACTGAGCAGCAATTCTGCATTTTAATGAAAACCAGGAAGATGAGGGCCAAGAGAGCACCATGTGAGACAGCTGTTGCTATTTTTAATCTACAGCCATGCTGGAGCACAGACTGTGCCTCCCATGCTTCGGGATTTTTCAACTTTCTCTGGAAGATGGAAGGATAGGATATCCTGAAGGAACTCCACCTACACAGTAATTTAACATGGCCCATGGGCATGGGCACCAGGATTTTTCTTGCTTCTTTTTCCGCCTGAAGCCCAAATTTGAATTTCTGGAAGACTGAAGCATATATCCCTAATGTCTTCAGGCTGGTAATATTGTAGCTGAGTGACACTTAGTGGGCTGTGAACAAAGAGAGTTGATGATCTGTCCTTCATTTCTGCTGAATCTCTGTGTGCAGTTCCACAGAGGAGGGTTCTTTGGTCAGGTACAGTAAACTTCTTCCTCAGACCTAACCCATAAAACAAATGCAATTGCAATGTCTTCCACATAAAAGGCATATAAACTAATATAACCATTCCCATCAATAGGATTCATCTCCTCAAACTGCAGCCATGCAAAAGCAAGATCCTCTCTAAGTTCATGGAGATAAATACGCTTTCAAATGTATTTTCACTCCACCTATCCTGGGTAGCTCTTGCAGGATGGGAAGAATTGCCCTGGGACTGTACATCTCACTCCACTGTCAGTGGACAGAGCCTGGACTTTCAGGCATTTCAAATTAAAGGAGATTAATATTCACATCTATATCTATAGTCCACAAGTGAGCTAATTACGCACAAACTCCTACAGTCACAACCTTAACAGTAATTCAGTGGGCTGCCTTTTTATTGTTATCAATATTTTGAAGGCACATTTCTAACACCAAATCCATTTTCAGATAGCATAGGCATAAGAACGGTTGAGAAATATGTAGGTGTCACAAGTGTAGGTGGGGTTTCTGTAATTCATCTTGTTTCACATCCACTGTAAAGATAAATATCAATGCATGGCAATACTCTTGGAACTTGTTTATCTCGCTGCTGATTCATGGCTTATTGGTCATTAAAGAGAGATCAGGGGCATGAAGTTATATTTCTGTGTAAATAGTAAGCAATGCCAAAATATAATGAGGACAAGCAGATATAAACTTTCAATAGCCTAGGGAAAACAAATGGTTTAGCAAATGCATGGTGTTATGCACAAACTCCTACAAAAACAAAAGGAAGAAGAGAAAGAAACAAGGAAAGAGAAAGAAAAAAGGCTGCCTTATTTCCCTGAACTCTCAGCCACCTTTCCTTCCAGCTTGCTCCACATTACAGATCCCACATGCATCTCTGTCAAGCCAGCCTATGTGGGCTCACTGTAAGCTACTGTCATCCAAGCTGGGGCCTGAAACAAAACTGAGAGACCAATAAATCATGCTACAAAAGAGAAACTCAAACACCACATAGTGGGCTCTTTTTTCCTTCCTCTTTTGATTTCCTAATGCCTTTTCTTTTTTTTTTTTTTTTTGGTCTTAAGTGATGCATCTTGCAAAGGCCTTTGGCAGATCAACAAAGCTCATGCACAAAGACAATTAATCCTCATCATCCTTAGTGTGACTTGTGCTAGCCAACTAAATCTAAGATAATTTTCTTTGTGAAATGGGATTGGATCAAAACCCTGGTATCAGAGAGTGACTGAACTTTCCAGAAGTTCACCAGAGTGAATTTTCTTGATATTAACGGTTCCAGAATATGACCTCGAATATCTATTGATGGAATCTATTCATTCCATAGATTGATTGAACCTTCCAAGTACTGTGGGATGGCTTTTTCATAGATTTAATTCTGGTGTTACCTGCAATAATGATATATTTGTGCAACTGCTGTACATCTGTGTAGTTAATGAATTAACAGAGCTGAATCAGGCCAGTCATTCACTGTGTCTGCTTGTCTAGAGACTGAATTTGATAATAGACTGTGCTCTTAGCAACAGGATGAGTATTTCAGAATGGATATATTATGGGGGAAAAAAAATCCTAAATGAGATGACTACTGACTACAGCACAGTCAGGGATGGAAGAAGGACTGATCCTTGAAGAGGGCTTTAACTGAGCTAAGCAGGAAGCTTCAGCTACACACAGGGCATATTCATAAGGTGTAAAATAAAAACAAATTGGCATATCCTACCCAGTGTTTCACTCCTGTTCTAAACAGATAATGATCA
The DNA here is from genome assembly GCA_013399875.1 of Gymnorhina tibicen. NCBI lineage: Eukaryota > Metazoa > Chordata > Aves > Passeriformes > Artamidae > Gymnorhina > Gymnorhina tibicen. The sequence goes on from VXAZ01001682.1 coordinate 558,117, forward strand.
GTGCTAAAAATACATCAGAAAAAAAGGCAGTCTTGGTACCCAAAGGTTTCTCACTTCCATAGAAAACCTTTCAGTGGAGCCTCTTTGCTGTTACGACAATCATCTCTACAAAGGATTTAAATCACCAGCATTTTCAAGAGAACAGTCTTAACCAAGACTAAATTTTCTCCTCCCATGCAAATCATTGCTACCATGGCAAAACCCAATTTTATCTCCAGGCAAATATTCAAACCATTTTGCTGTGCTCATTTTTGGGGGGATAGTTTGTGGGGTTTGGTTTGGGTTTATTTTTTTTGTGGTGGTGGTTTATTTTTTTCCCCTGTACCTCAAATGAGTTGCCCAAGAGGCTGTTCAGAGCAGAGTACCACATGCCTTACTCCAAGTCCTGCGCTCTCAAATTTTAGATGCAATTACTCCACTCTGACCCCTGGAAGTGAGAGGAGTTGGACAGAAAAATCTCAGTGAAAACCAACTCAGAAGTGGGTGATATTTACAGGCAAACAGTAATTTGCCAAACCTGTGGTTGTGAGGCAATTTCACACACTGCTTTCCAGGATCCAGGGGCCTCTGTACCATGTTTTATGCAACTGCAGCTGAAAGCCTTTTGTGCAGAGTGAACTGCCCAATTTAGCACAAATAAGTTAGTTTGCCTCCTATATCAATACCTGCCAATGTTTTAGCATAAAAAGAAATGAGAATATTAAGACTATTTCTTTTTCAGACAGCATCTGGTTGGCTATTGTGAAAATGCTAGGGCAGTTGTTCACACCCATTTTCCATTTAGCCTAAATTAGCCTTTTAAATTTAAAAATATCCCTGATTTCCCCAGTTTATCATTTTTGCCTTTGATACTATTTCTGAACTGATGGAAACTTCAATCAGAATGTTCTTAACCTCTGAAAAATTGAATATTGGGAGAGTATATTAAGCAGAACACAAAAACTAAATAGATTTTTGGAAGGGTTGTGAAAGGCAAGAAACAAACTAAAATAAAAGATCATTGGAAGAAAAAATAAGACTGATTAGTAAGACTGAAATCCGATTTAGGGCCAGGACTCATTGAGAAAGAGTACCTTGTGTTGCAACAAAAAAAGAGTCAATGCTTAATGCTAAAATAATAGTTTCCATTTCAATTTGTGTGGGCACAAGTAAGTTTAAAAAATGTTATGCCTTCACAGTGGTAAATTAGTGCATTTTGCCCACACACATCTTTAAAAAAAAAAAAGACAAAGTGATATAAAATACCATTTCCCTTTTGTAATGCCAAGTCACCGAGCCAGGTGCAAAGCTTTAAGGCTCAGGATTCTCAGCCTTGTGTTCAGACCCCAGAATTAAATGACATCATCTCTTCTTTCATTTTCTTAAACCCAAATTCAAAAATACCTACTACCTCAGGGTGCCTGTTTCATATTGTCACAGATAGAACATTTTTATAGGTTACCTGCTTTTAAATCCTCACTGTGAACTCAAAAGGCTGGCTGAGGCAGAGGTACAACACTGAGTTGACCCAGACAATAATTATTGATAATCAGAGAATTTCCTGCTTTCAAACGGGATGGAAGAAGAACAGTGACAGCCTTTGCCATGGCACTTCACTGTCTGTCTTTCCATTTGTGATCTGAATCTGTGTGTAATTCATGTGATTTAAAGATAATGGAAAATCTGGCTTCAGAGAGAGAGCACTGAAAATGTGGTATTTATTTTTCCAAAAATATTTCAAAGAGATGAAAGCCATGAGGGTGAGCCCTGATATCTAGCCAATATTTCCATTGAGAATTTAAGTTTGAGGAGGTGGGGAAAAAATAATCTAAAAAGTTGAGGAAAACTTAATCAACTTAGAAGGTGCTACTGATGATTTGGAGCAGGCAATAAAATTCAATAGGATATTGATAACAGCCCAAAAATCAGTAAAATGCAATCCACTGAAGATGAGGACAAAATGCTAATACAGAAATCTTCAGCAAGAGAATGCAAATGTAAATATCCAGAGGCTAAAATAAGAAACCTACCCAAAAACCTGGCCTGGGGACCAGCAGCTCTGGTCCAGATTGTGCAACCAGGCACAAGTGGCTTGTGAAGCAAAATACCAGAGGTTCCTCTGGGCTGTGCTGATGTTCAAGAGAGTCTGGGAGGGCATCACTCCATTCCAGGCAGCACTGCTGGAGTTTCAGCACCAACACAGCTTCGGGTTTGGCCCACACTGTGAGACTCAGCAGAGATCAGTAGGAGAAGAGGTCAGAAAGATGGAAACAAGAGAGCTAAGAGGCTTTCACTTCACCAAGAGGGAGTGTGTTTAGTTATGCTGGAGAACAGGGAAAAGCTGTGAGTGGGACGCCAGCTCCTGCCAGAAAGGCTTTTAAACAGGATGGGAATGGAGACCCCAGCAGGGCTCAGATGTCCAACGAGAATCTGGTGTTTATTACATCTTGAAAGTCTGTTTCAGGTAAGATTGTATTTAAATCTCAGCTCCCAGAGAGACATAAATTCCCGCTTCTCATATAAATTTTTAATGCACTTCCATTATTAAAGCAAATTTTATTCCAAGGAGCTTTGCCTCTAAAATTAATCAAAAGATTTTTGTTGTACTCCAGACGAAGCAAATGCAGAATTCCAGGAGCCTAAAACAGAAACCAGACTTCTAAAAATAGAAGTGTGGAGCCTGATTTGCTGCAAGTCAAGGGGGTAGGTCACATATCACATCTCTCCAGGCTGATCAGCATCGTTCAGGTATTGCTTGAAAGACAGCCCAAGATGGAAAGCAAATAGATTGATTCAGCACTGAGCTCAGAAACACACACTGCTATGAAATGAGAGCTAAAACTCCACGAAATGCACCGATTTCTCTATACATTTGAAAACAGAGTCTGAGGTGGCTTTATTTTCCCCCGTCTGTTTATCATTCTGCATCCAAATGCTGAAAATGAGTCTTGTTGGTTATGAATAGGTGGAAGTTATATCTCCAGCCAAAAAAAAAATATACCCTAAAACATCTCTCTTGGTTCTTCCCAGTTTGGGCAAATTAATTCTTGTCAACAGCAGAGTTATTTTGCATGAGCAAAAATAACAGGAGCTCCAGCTGGGAACACTAAACCTAATGGCCCACGCCCAAGGTCTACCCTCTGTGCTAAGGCAAAGCTCAGCAGAAGACCATGGAAGGGGTTTTCTGGTTCTGGACCCAGTGTCAAGGCAGAGATGTTCAGCACAGCAGCACTCAGACATGAGCCAATGAAGGGATGAAGATCTAAGGGAGGCAACAGCGAGGCACAAAAAAAGTGTTTGCAGATACAGAGAGGTCATTTGCCTGTCCCTCCCAACTCTTTGTGGGGTTACACAGAGCCATGCTCGCATTCAAGAATTTCATGCTACGGATTTTGTTGAAAACAGGCTTAAAAATGCCATCCCAGTCCTCTTTCACAATGCCTTTTTTTGGTATGTGACAAATAGCGCAGAAATACCTAAATAAAGAGCAAGATACCTTTAGTGAGAAAATCTCTCTCCTTGAGAGAAGGAATTTGGTCCAAAAATCAATTTTCTCATTAATTATTTGTATCAACAGAAATGCTGACACATCAAACAATTTACTTGGCTTCTTATATATTACCCTCAGGTGACAGCCTTTTGCTCAGTGCCCAGAAAAATATTTCAAAGATTTCAAAGCTGCTGCTTTTGGGGACCTCTCCCCAAGACTGCGGAGATGAAGCAGTTCCAGGTACCTGGCATTCAAGCACTGAGCTTCACTCACTGCTTTTGCATCCTTTTCTTTCAACCACACACTCAAAAAAGGCAGAGTCATCTTCTAACCCACTGCTTTAGAAAGGGAGAGGGGAAAAAAGAACATTCATGACCTTCACTTGAAGGTTTGTTCCACAAAATTTCTTTTGTGAGACTGAGAGTAAATGGGAGAGTGAAAACCTCCATGGACGCTGCTTTGATATTACACCAGGACCCCATAGCACCCTCTGTCTGACTCCATTTTGGCTAGACAGGACTGGCTTTCCTCAATGTAGGAGACAGTAGAGGAGTTAGGTCACGTGCCTGGTTCAATTCCAGCTTCAATCCAAAGTTGCTCTTGACACAAAACCAGAGAAAACTTGGCAGCATCATCTCCCAACCTTGGGTTGAGTCCCAAGCAAAATTCCAAATGAAACACAAGGTCCCAGATCTGCATGGAGCCAACCAAAGAAAATGCTGGCACTGATGCTGGCAAGAGAAGCAGCCAAGTTTTGCTGATATCCACATGGTGCTTCTCTTTCAGCTGCCCACCAAGAACTAATATTGCTTTGTGTGGGCTACTTGCCCTGTAAAATGGGATCTAAAGCCAATGAGAGGGATGTCATGGGAAGCAAAACTGGTGTCAGTCCTTGTGGCAGGGTCGTGATCTCCCAGGCCACTGCATACAAAAGAGATCGGAGCCAGCCTGCACTGGGCAACGTTGAAAATCCCAACAATGAGAACCAAAAGGAAAATTTCAAGAATGACTAAATGGTTGATCACATCAAAGAAAACATCTGCATTTTAGCTCCTGAAGATGAATAATGGATGGATGGATGGATCACTATTCACATTGTCTCTGCATATGACAGAGGATTGGGGCCTGATCTTTCCAGCATGATTAGACCAAAATCACCTAAACTGTGACATCTTTGCTCACATCAAGTAGGATATTTATGCAGGGGTTGAAACAATGCTCAGAATGAGTAAGGATGCCAAATTGCCCCTTGATGCTTTCCATGATTCAGCCCTGGCTGCTCCCTGAGATGCAAGGCGGGACTGGTAACCACCCAAAGTCAAAACAGTCCCTTGCAGGCCTAAGTGCCATGAAATCATAGCACAGATTACACTGCACAGACACTAAATAAGCCTACGAGCAGCTTCTTCCTCAAATACACTCATTTTTTCATTAGTCTAAACTAAACGGTGCCCACAGAATGGAGTCAGACCTCAATGGACAAGCACTCGGGAGGACAATGTTCTCAGTGCACTGGATTACAGATTGGGAGGAAATTTTTCATTCCCTGGAAGTGGGCAGAGAATCAATAGCTCATTTTTCATGTTATGGTTATTATGCCCAGTGCTTCACGGGCATTGTGTTATATACAGCCTCTATAGCAATGGCTCAGATTCCTCACTCCTGTTTGCTCTGTCAGTGGCAATAATTGCAAAAAATCCCCAGGGCTCAGGAGTGTTTAGCTCTAACTGGGAAATACAATAGTGGACCCAGTAAAAGTAAAGTAATAAAGAGAGGCCACACAAATATGAAAACAACTGCAGCATGACACCTTTCCAGTTCCATTACATTGATTACCCCAGTGGCAACCCAGCTCCTCAAAAAAAGCATGTGGTAGATGGCTGGGGTTTTATTAAAAGTGCCTTTCACCATTCCACAAGAATTGCTCCTGAGCACTGTAGCAACATCACAACACTGCACACTCTGCTTGTTGACATCCTCTGCATTCCTTGAGCAGGAGGGCTGGGAAGCTGATGATAACCTGGAGCACAATTCTCCCCTCCCAGGCTCACCTTCAGACCAGGGCAGGGCAACCTCATCTCTGTATTGAACTTTTATCAACCCGTGAGTGCAAAATGGACATGCCATGAGTATAGAGCTGGGAGTTGAGGGGAAGGAACAAATACTGTCCAGTGAAACACACCAAGATATGAATACCCCAGACCACAGTACAGAACTGAACACGCTTTTCTTTTTGGCTTGCAAAAAGCCAGAGCCTGGGACCTGACAGCTAAGAGAAACATTGAGACACAACAGCAGGGACAAAAGCAAGCAGGTTGCTAAATACCCCTGCAATGGGCTTGTCTTTCAGGTAGGTGAAACAGGGCATTGAGTATAAAATGGCTTTTTGGTGGCAAAGACTTCCAAGCCAGTTTAAGAATTGTTGGATTGTTTGGGTTGGAAGAGACCATTAAAGGTCACTCAGTCCAACCCCCCTTCAACGACCAGGGACATCTGCTATTAGAACAGGTTGCTCAGAGTCCCATCCCGCCTGATCTTGAATTTTTCCAGGGATGGAGCATCCACCACCTCCCTGGGCAACCCATGAAAAATTCCAAAAGCTTGTGCCAAGGGCTGATTCTCAAGAGCACAGACTGGGGGCTGGACCTGCAGCTCCCCCCTGCACTGAGCAGGATTGTTTCTGCAACAATGCATCATCAGTATGTAAAACCACCCTCTCTCACAGCAGTCTAATCCCAGCTCACATCCCCTACCATGGGTGAACCAGCCAATGCTTGGTGAATTCTGTTTCGCAACAATAGGAAGAGCCAAGATGGAAAGATCAAAAAGCAACTTTGCTATGAACATTTGGCTACCATAAGCCAGTCATCCCTGTGGTAACTTTTCTGACACCTCCTGCTTAAAACACCAAAAGGCAGAAGAATCACGAGGGGCTGCTTTCACAGTCTGTATTTGTACTGAAAATGATCATGGAGTGAGCTTCTGCCCTTCTGCTCCCTGGGAGGTTTTCGTCCCTGCTGAGCTCCCTCAGGACACCCACATCAGGCTGTGACAGCTGCACCACCCCAGTCACACCCCAACCTGCTCTGTCCCTGCAGCAGGGCCCTCCCTGGCATGTGCCAGGCTCTCGGTGCCAGGAAGGAGCAAGAGGCAGCAAGTTCTCTCACTTCACTGAGGAAGTGAAAAAACAATCAGAATGAAGAAGGTGTTGAAGAAAGGCCCCCTCCTGGCTTTCTCCATGTTCCACTGACTGCCAACTTCTGTTCAGGACTGCTTTACATTCAGTGTAGACTTGGGGATATATAGAGGAGAATCCTTTTTTAAGAGCTGCCCTGCAGAGACAATGACAGGATACACTGCCACTGTTACCCCTCCACCTTCCACTCCTAACCTCTATAAAAGTTCCTTTGACAGCTTGTGCAGCAAATAGAAGTCATTTGTTACACCTTGAATTCCCAACTATAAAATTCCAAAATTTCTTATCTCTGCAAAACACACATATTCATATATATATTCTCATATATATCCTTAAGTGTAAAGAAAACAAGAATATTTTATTTTCACCCAGATATACAGTAGGGAGGTTGAAGCCAGACCTAAAAAACCTTTGCAGCCTAAATGAAAGTTGCCTGGTTGTGTTTACAGGAATGTAGAAAACATTTTCATCGAATTCCTTATAGACAAGGAATGAAAAAGCACTGATGATTGAACAGCAGAAAAAGAATGAGAAAGCTGGTTAGACTCTCATTTTCTCCTGACTACACAAGCAAATGATCTATCAATAAAACTAAAAGATAAAAATTGATAGGATGAAGCAGCACACACAGACTCTAATTCAATTAACCTGCAGAAATCCCTGCCAAGAGTTTCAAACCAGGGCTGATTTTCATGTGTATTAATACAGTTTTCACCATATCACTCACTAGATTTGAAATGTCAGAATAATTTATAGCACCAGAGAGCAAACTGATGGTTGTCTCTGATCAAAAACCTGCAGCAATATTCTACCACCGTTTACAGTATTTACAATTGCTGATACGTGTTTTTCTTCTGGTACAAATATTTAGCTTTGGCCACTGCTGGAGCAATACCAATTTGGTCCTGAAAAGATGTTCTAGTATTTGCTTTATGCAGTGTCCCAAAAAAGGGCTATGCATATACACACAGGGTATTGATGAAAGTTTTGCAGGCTCCGGAGTGGCCAGTTTTAACATCAGCCTGTGCTGAAGTGGTAACACATGTGCTTGACCCAGGTTGTGTTGGGCCCTGTACTTTCAGGCAATGAAAGGGGCTGGAATGCCAAATTTAATTAATTCACTTCATCCAGCAACTGCTTTAAAAGAATTTAGCATGAAAAGCAGAGCATAAAGCTATCAGAAGAACACTGCACGAGTGAATAGAAATAGAAGAAAAATGAATTCCTTGTGAAATACTGCAATCACTTCTTTAAGCAATAAAGAAGCGGTTTGTTAAATAATAGACTAGAACAACTCCAATAAAATAAAAACTGTCAAAGTACCCTTTTCAAAGTTGCTACATAATCTTCCAATTTTGCTTTCATTAGTAAACAGTAACAGATGATCTGATTCTATCGTCATCTTGTCAGGACAATATCTTAGCAGCATTTGAATGCATTACAAAATGAAAGAATACCAGAAGAAGAAAATTTAATATAATTACCACTTTCTGAAAATAGCTTGTGCATAACATTCACTTATTATAGCTCAAATAAAGTGAGAAAGAAATCAAGGATGGAGAAACTGTTTCCTATTTAAGACCAGATACAAACAGCTTGTCCTAACCATCTCTTTGGCACCTACTTCCCTTCCCTGTGTGTTGGACCAAATGAGGAAAAATAATTGTGCCAAAAGCAGCAGCACGTTGCTGCCTGACCAGGATCCTCAGCCTCAATCAGCCCAAGGATGCTCTGGCTTCACTGGCTGCAGACATTGAGTCAGATGAATCCTCTCCCACAAGCACTTTTTCCTTCACAAAAAGAGAATTAAAGGACAGAAAGTGAGAAATCTGCGGTAAATTGTGTCCCTGTGCAGCAGCAGCTCTGCCCTTGCACAATGCCCTCCCGTGTGCATACAGAGAATATGTTTTCCTGCAAGCAAGAGAAGAAAAAATGCCCAATTTCCCTCAAAAGCTTATGATTGCTGTCCCATGTCCTGTCCCTGGCTCCCACCCAGTCTCTTGTGACCCCATCAAGGGTATAAGAAACCATCTCTGTCCCACTGAGATCTTCACCTGTGCCCACTTGTAGAACATAACCACTTTTTGAGATTTCTGTCCTGTTTCAAATACTGTTGAAATCAATCACTAACTTGAAAAATTACTGGGGACAGACATACAGACAGCATTGCAGATTCTAATTTCCTTAGGAAATAAAGCTAAAAAACAGCTTCCTGCCTGTATTGCCAGACAGAATTCCCCCTTCCTTAACCCCATGTGTCTCCAGCTCTACCTACAGCAATCCTAACTTACAGCCAAGCTAAAGAAACAAGGCACAGCCTTAGTTACATCAATCATTAACACAAGAGCAGCTGATAACGAAAGTGCACAATGTCCATGTATCTGTTTATCATTAGAACTGCAAATATCCTTTGGCCTTTTTTTAAACTCTCAGTCAGCAGAGAAACAAGTCACAGTTTTGAGGGAAGAAATACTACCGTGGGGCCTTTCTCAAAGCCCTTCACCTCTGATTACAGAGAATATTTTTGTCCTTTTCGCAACTAGTCTTCACCTGTTGGGCACAAACTGAAAGGCAGAATGGAAAAAAACCAACCATCACCTGGGTCACCATATCTGCTCAGGGAACTGATATTAGAGTCTACTTTCATTTAATTGACATTGCAAAGCTGCTCCACTCTAGCAAAATCAGCATGACATCCACTGGCAGAGGTTAAACCTAGAGGACTTAGAATGGGACATGAAAGATGAATCATAGGAGTGATTGACTTTTAAAGGACATGGAAAATTCAAAGCAAAATCAGTATTTGTCTGAAAATCCTGTGGCACATCAACCAGAATTTACTGTGTCCAGCGAAGAAATGAAGAAGTTAAGTAGTAGTATCTGTGATAGAGAGGAACAGAATGACCACAGCAATTCTCTTTCAGACCCAGTCACCATATCTGTGAAAACAAGGGAGAGGAGCAGGATGCCTTAAAGGAGAAAGCTACACTGGTCAAGAACTTCTGGTTATTTTGTGAAGAGATTTCACACACAGTTTGTAATTCCAATATTGCTTAGATGTTTCTTGAACAGGAGATGAGCAATTGCCAACCTCTCTGTGCCTCAGTGCACAATGCCCGTGGCACTTTAGAGCACCCAGTGACACAGCACAACTCTGAAACCCTGCATTTGGGGCAGAGCTGTATCAATGGTGTGCTGGGCAAACTGGTGGCTCGCTGTGAGCTTTTTTTTTACCACCTGTCAAGTGTGAAGAATGTCCTTGGGGGTCTTCTGTTTAGTGCTTCAAGGTCTACTGCTGAACAATATTTCAATGAAGTGATGTTACTGTTAACTCAGGAAACTTTTTCAGTGGTTAACTGTAAATCTTCAATACAAAAGATAAGACTGTCATTTTTTCCTAAAATAATAGGCTCACACTATAGTTGGCATCTGCTTTGGAAATTAAACACCTTACTCAAAGTGAAGGCAAAACCCTTTGAAAAGAGAACAAAAAGCTTACTTTTTTTGACTGCCAAATTCTTTCAATGCTTTTCTTTTACTCCTCTGCTGAAATCCAGAATTAAAACAAAATTCTAAATTATGTATCTCCAGTTTTATCAATGGACACCTCCGATTTTTGTTTGAAAGGTTGCTTACTTGCCACCCCCAATCTGAAAAGAATACAAAAGACTTCTGCTGCATTGATAATTTACATGTCAATTGTTAGGAATAAATTTCAGGGAAGGTTAGATGACACATAACTTACTGGGAACCACTCTGTAGGATTGCAGGCAAGGTTACAGTAATGTCCTTTCAACAGGATAAATAACATATCCATTCACTACGAGCCAACCCTGTCATGTTACCTCATTTTAATCAGCCCTTTTATGATACAATATTCATGTGGAAATTGGGCTAAAAATACCCCCTGCCAAGGTGATTGAAGAAATAAAACTGAGAACTTTATTTTGCATATTTTAAGATCAGGTTTTGTCCTGAAATAATGTGGCATATTAATTGAGTTTCATGTGGGGAAGAGAGGGAATGAAAGCAAGGGGAGGGAAGGAGGAGACGAGCCAGGAGCTATCGCCTGCCCATCAATGATTAACCAGCCCAGGCTACAGCTAACACCATCTTCTTGCATTCCTCACAAGCAGTCATTCAGCACCTGTGATTGCATTCAAACAATAAAAATTAAAAAGCCAAATGCTGGGCTTGCAGGCTGGACTGTGACCACTCAGCAGCATCCACAGAAACACAGGCGGACAAGTCAGCCCTCGAGCTGGTCCCGGGTGGGTCGGTGGACAGACCTGGCACACACATGTGCTTTCCCAGGAGAGGAAAATATTGCTCGTAGGGATGTGCAAGGGGAGGAGGATTTCCTCTAGCTGTAATCCCCACCACTCAGCAAAAGTCAGCTGCCTAGGGAGTCATTAAAAGGAGAAAAAATCATCTTGGTCTATTTGAAGACGTTTATAAAGGAAAGGGAGAAGCACTGACTTTGTGTATTAAAGCCGTGCACAGCCACGGCATTACGTGGTCTCAGAGCTATTCCCCCAACGGGTCTCATTCTCTGCTTGCTCAGTTTACAAACCAAAACAAGATATTTCATGTTGTTCAGCCTGCAAGCCCAGCCTGGTGCACTGAAAGATCAGCCAGTGACCTTTTCCCACCAGTATTCCATCTTCATCCCTGCCCCAAGGAGTCCAGAGACACAACCAAGCTCTGCTTGATCCTTCACTCTCATATTGGCTGTGCCACGCTGACAGTAAAGAAATTTGTATCTGTCAGGTTATTAAATTGATCTAAGTGAAAAGAATCACAGGGGACTGAGGCTGTGATGAGGCAGTTCTCTCCACAGCCACACGCTGAAAACCTCCTCCTTCTTTCTCCCCAAATCCTTCAACCAAGCACACACAACCTTCTGCCAGTCAAACTCATCTCAGGCTCAGTGTGCTCATCTTCCACAGGCATAAGGACACATGAATATAAGGCAGACCAGGACCAGTACTGGCAGTTCCATACCAGTGGTTCTCTGAAGCTTCAAGCTGGTCTTTGAAAGGGCATTTTGTCAAGAATAACTGCAGCAGTACTTTTGACTTTTTGCAGCTGAGCTGAAATAGATGAGAAGTAATAGTGAGCCAATTAGAACAAAATTGACTATCATATTGCATATAAAAAATTACAAGACAACCCTTTTCTGCTTTTTTATGTAATAATTCCACTCTACTACATTGCCATAATACTGAGCAAAGAAAATCCTCATTCAAAAAGCCCCCATCTGACATTAGGAATTGGACTTTCTCATTTCAAGTAAAAAAGAACCTTTGTTTCCTCTCATTATTTTCTTTTTCCTTGGGTAGAAAGAAACTGAGCATAACCAGAGTAGTGCTTCTGAGCATGAACTTTCACAGGGCTCCAAGAGATGTTTCTCAGGGGCCAGTACCAGAGCTGATACCATTTTCCATCTACACTTGGCTGATGGGATGCAATGAGCTCTCAGCAAGTTTGCAGATGACCCCAAACAGGGGAAGAAGAGCTGTCAAGGTGTTGTGATAATGAGTGACGCAGAGTCCCCAGGCAGGTGCAAAGGAGAGCCCCTTTATTACAAAAACCCGGCCTTTTAAAGTAGTTAGTCACTTACCTGTTTACACAGTTTTAAGGCACAACAAATGTAATTCAACCAACCACTATACACCACGATGTGAGCACACAATGATTATATAACGTGTTTTTCTACCCCTAATTCAGCTGTGTCTCTTTCCCGCAGTCCTTTTCTACTTAGCTGAAGCAACAGGCCTGAGCCATGATTTCACAAAGGCAACAAGGTCTTCATGCAACATCAAGGTGATGGAGGATTTTGCTGTTCAGAGGGACATCCAGAAGCTGGAAGAATGGGCTGCCAGAAACTGCACAAGGCCAGTCCTGCATTTGGGAAGGAACAACCTGAGTACAGGTGTCCAGGCAGCTAAATGCATATTGGATTGCTTTCCTGAGAGCACAGTCTGTAAGTCCTTAGGAAGAGATTATTCCCCTCTACTCAGCTGCCTCACCTGGTATACAGTGTCCAGTTTTGGAATGCCCCCAGTACAAGAGAGATGTTGACAAAGTGGAATGAATTCACATGGCTGGGGGCTGGAGCACACGAAGGATGTGGAAAGACTCAACAAAATGGGAGAGGAGGCTCAGGGGCCTTCTCACCATCAATGTCCTGCCATAAGAAGACAGGGTAAGATTTTCTCAGAGGTGCCGAGAAGGAAAGGGGCAATGGTTAAAAGTTTTAATGAAGGAAATCTTGATCAGAGACATGGAAAAGAAATATGCAGACCAGCAGAAATCTCCCTGTCCATGGAGATTTGCTAAACTCACTGGTGCTATCCAAGCAATATGATCTACTTGAGGTTAGGGTCCCTTCCAAACAAAAATTTTATATGATGCTCGATATCTAGATCTCCATTCTGGTACTTCTGTTTTTTTGTGACAGCTGCTAAAGGAAAAGGCAGGCAAAGGAGTCAGGTTTCCACCACTGCTTTTCAAGAAGAGAGAGGTAAGGGTACAACTTAGACTTGGCACAACTTATCCACATCTTTAAGGACTGCAGAAAAGAAGGGATAGAAGGAAAGTCAAAACCTTCTGCTCATTAGAGATGACTTTCTTCTGGTGTTAAGAGAAAGAGCACCCTCAAGCTTCCACGCCACCAGGGGACCTCAGTCTGACCAAAAGCAGCTGATCTGTTGTGACTCAGTTCCCAGTTTTCCCTCTGGGGGAATGAAGAAATAAAATCCAGAGGGCAACAGAAAGCACAGAGAGAATTATGATGTTCTTCACAACAGCAGCTGTGTCTCTATTTCACTGTGCCATGCTTAGATCATTCTGAAAAGCAGCACCCCTGCCATGCACCCTGCTGCACACGGGGAGGTGCACCCTGCTGCAGCACAATCTTAGCAGCCAAACTGTGTCAGAAAATCACTCCTGCTTTTCAAGTTAAAAAATTAGAGATCAAAGAACAGGGTGTTTTCTAGGTCATGGTGTCAGATTCCAGAACTCACCGTTAACAACAGGCTTTCTGAAGAACAGCACAAAGACACAAACCTGCACAGTGGTTTTATCTGGTTAGTCCAGAGAATAATTTCACTACAGGATGGGCTGGGGAACAACAGCTTTAACTGTGCTGAACACTTCCTATCTTGTACTTTTAATTGTAAGTAATTAAGAATCTGCACGCTTTGCTAAGTCAACAACCTTTTGACAAAGAGACAGATTTACTCTAAGAGCAATAGAGCATAAGAAGAAAAAATGTTGTAGTGATAGTATCCTACTTTTAGCATTTTGCCTCAATAACACTTGTGTCTTAATGACCTCAACAAAGGTTTAGCAGAGAATTTAAACATAGCAAAATAATAAAGAATATTCCTGAATTTAGACTATATGGAGTTAGATTAATTCCTTTAAAATATTCAAGAGGAACATAAAATCATTGCAGAAATGGTCACTGATGGAGCATGGGGAAGGAAGGACTTGAGCTCTGGTGATCAGGAGAGTAACACAGGAAAGGCAACTCTTTGAGTATCTGTGCCCCTTCTCCTATGACTACTGATTGAAACAGTAATTGGGCAGCAAAAGTAAAATTACTTTTCCTTTTTATTCATAACAAAGTCACTCACATACCAGTATAACAACACTCATTTTGTTCTGGGCTTTTAAGAAGTTTCCAAGGCATTAAGATCATGTATGAAATACAAATTCTTAAAGGAAAATATTTTAAAATAAATGAATAAAACAAACCCTCAACAAAGCAAAACACCTACAGTTTGAGTGCCTTGCAGCATCCAGCCCCAAAACTTGAAAGGAAGGAAGCAGCAGCTGAACTAAGAGTTGGCCACTTCCTTGCAAAACTTTCCATGCTGGGACCATGGATCATGTTTTATTTTTATGAACGATATGTCCTTAGCAAAGAGGCACACCTAAATGTCTATAGGTTTTGATCCAAATTTAGCAACTGGAATTGCTACATTCTGTAAAGCACAAATATATACAGGCCTTCCACACGGGATCTCCAGTAAAAAACTTCTGAAGAGGCAGTCTGGAAACAGTAGGAAGGAAACAAACACAGCTTCTTTGTAATAACAGAGCACCCCAAGGAAAGCTATTTCTATATAGATAGAAGAAAATTGAAAGGAAAAGGAAAGTATAAAAATGAAACGGAAAGTTTCTGGTTAATCTATCAGAACTCCTTTACTAATTTTAACTGGTGAGTCAGAGAAGTGTCATTGCTGTATTGACTAATCTGTTTGGAGCATCACAACAGCTTTGGTTCTGTTATTCATTTACTTTATTAAGTGATTAATTAGTTGGGGTATTGCATTCGTCTATTTTCCTCATGCTTCATTATTTTATTAAGGTATCCAGGGGTGAAAAACTTCACAGAATCCCAGAATATTCTGAGTTTGAAGTGACTCTGCACAGGGCACCCCAAAAATCCCATCCTGTGCCCGAGAGTGTTGTCCAAACACTCCATGAGCTCTGTCAGGCTTGGTGCTTGACCACTGCCCTGGGGAGCCTTCTCCAGTGCCCAACTACACTCTGGGTGAAAAACAAGAACCTTTTTCTGATATCAAACCAATATTCAAACCAGAGAAACTCTTTGGTTTTTCCATCTGTGGAAAGACATTTCTGATAACTCGTTGCCCTAAAAGCAGTACCAAAGTGAACTGAAAATTTAGGAAGAAAGGTAACATAAACATTTTCTTCCTCTAAAACATTCAGACTAGAATTAGACATGCAGTTCTCAACAAATGATGCTGTAGCACCTACAATATCTTTAAATTGCTTGAGTGAACTGAAGCAATTGAAAAAGGGCAAAAGCACGGATGCAGTTCCTTCTCCTGTGCACTATTTTCTTTCCTGTACTCATACACAGAGAAGTGTGATGACTTCCATTTAAACTGAAGGATTAACAGCACCATGGAACAAATATTCATTACTCAGGAGGAAGGATCTTTGAAGACAAACCAGCCACCATCAATCTTAAAACTCTAGCTGACCCTAGTTAAACACACACACCTTGTCAGCACTCCTTTATTTCAGAGTTAGAAAGAATCATCCTCTTGCTAATATGATCAGGCAGGAAAGTTTATAACAAAGCTATAAAAAGTAACGACATTTTAAGAAAACAGAGGCCTATTAATTTTTCCACAAGCTAAAACAGGCCTTTGAAGCACAACCCAAAATTAGATGCACTAGGTACAACTTTAATCTGTAGCACTCTGGCCCCCTACAACATATCCAGAATATTAAGAAAAGCATCCTAAAAATTTAAAACCGGGAAGCTGCTACTCATGCAGGGGGAAAACTGGCAATGCTGGGTTAAAAAAAAAAACGGGGTAAAGTGGGGAAGACAAGAAAGCTTCTTATTCCTGAAATGAAACTTTAGAAAGCAATTTTTTCTCTTCCCTCTTTCCTGCAGAAATAGCTCTTCAAAGGCCATCTTCATGCTCTTTGGGTGACCTTTCTGCCATTACATTTCACTGCCTGCCCTGAAGGATATCTTTTTAATATCTTGTTAAACGGGGAGGGAAACGTGCAACGAGCAAAACACTCTGAAATGGAGGCACTTCTGCTTCAGTAAATACTTTGAGGATATATAAAGTGCAAAAAAGGGTCTCTTAGTTCCAAAGGCCAAAGATATTTATAGAGTGCTTTTTATCAGAGTGTAGGGAAAGTGGCTCCTATATAGTAAAAGAAAACTAAACAAGTGAGAGTTTTATTGACTGCTGTACATACTGTCAATGAGAATATCATTGTTAATGCAACTAAACCCACAGTTTTAAAATAAACCAGTAGTGGCCAATCCTCTAAAGTCTTTGAACACAGCCTGACATTTAATTAGGGCTTCCAGAATGCAGAAGGAGAGGCTCCCTGATCAAACATTAAATGAGATGTTTGGTTGGGAACATCTTTTAGTATCACTATGAAATAATACACTGATTCCATTCACCTATAATGAACAGGAAAACAACTTTTTCAAAAACTTACGGAAGGTATTTTCTTTCTTACCCTCATTTTTCCTGCAGCGAGAATTTGGTTAATCTTTTGTCACCTAACAATGGTTTCCCCAGTTCCTACCCTTCCGTGGGACACAGAAAACTTGAAAGTCTCTTTTGTCTAAAAATTTTGTGCTACATTTTCTGCAGAAGACACCAAATTACCTGTATTCAGATAGACTGCATTTCATATGTATCTTTTCTTTGGAAGAAAGCCCTGGCTAAGATTCACAGGCAAGCAGAACACTGGTTACTATTTTAAGGGCATTTTAAGGGGACAGATACCAGGTTTTGACATTAGAACACTGCTCTAGTCAGAAAGTTTATTTAAAAAATAAATCATTGGGAGAAACAACAATGTAAACCCCAAAGGTCTTTAACAGAAAAGATTTCTAACTCCCCACTTTCATCTTTTCTGACCTGTTCAGCGGCAGCAACTGCCTTGTGAGGTCCCTTCCGCTCAGGCGTGCTTGACAGGAAGGCTGTCAAGTTAAAAATTACTTTTTTTTTTTAAAAGGGAACTTTAAAAATAATTCATTCTCACAAATCATTGGAACAGCCAGGGAAGAGAAGCAGAAAAGCAAAGAGGGAGAATTTACCACCCTTTTCACTCATAAAACAGATACTGAGGAACAGCAGGACGGTAAATTTCTCCACTCTGTAGTCTGGGGGCACCAGGTTCATGAAGCAAACCTGGTGTTTGAGTTATGAAGCCCAAGACCTCCACAATTCCCCTCCAGCATGGCATATCTGGCCATGTGGCCACTCTAATCCAAGGCACAGCTCAGCCTAAACCCAGATGCCCCAGGCAGTTCCCAGCCAATTTGCTGATACAAACCTGTGTTTCTCTGGAAAGTGCCCAAGAGACGGCTGAGGTGAGACAGTGCTGTTTGAAAAAGCACATTCTCCTCTTGCTCATGCTCCTACACATTTGGTGATCATTCAGTGATCAGCCCTGACTCCCTAGGAATCTTACTGGCAAGCTTTTGGGCTTAAAATGATGTTTCATTTCCCTTTTTTAGATATGTCTATCACGTAAAGCTTTATATTCCACCTAATGCCTTCATTCACTTGGACATTATCAATTCAAGCTTTAGCTCTCAACCTTTTGACCAGACTGTAAAATAAACTTGTAAAAGATTATTTCACTCTCCTCTAAATCAGCACTGGAATAAGAGGTAGAAGAATGCAGCTTCAGACAGGAACTCCCCAGGACAGCTCATCAAGTAATTGAACAGAGATGCAGTGATAATCACTGAGAAAGTCATTTACTAACTTGTTCAATTAATATTACTTTATTTATGAGTTACTGCTCAAGTATTTATAAGTTCTGAGGACAGTTCATCAAAAGACATTAAAATCCATGAGATGCATTACTCCCTTTAGCAAAATGCCCATTCTATATATTTTAACACCTTTATGTTAGCATTGTCACCAAACCTATATATCCTTTTGAAAATAAAAATATCTTCAGCTTTCAAATTACAGCTCTCCCCACCTACGTGATTTTATACTTTCAATAGTGTAAATGACAACTTTCAATAGCCTGAACTTAGGCTACAGATTTATTTTAGGGTTCTCAGTGTATGCTCTGACACACAATTAAATCGACATTTTATGCTATTATCCTTGTACTGATGTGCTGGCAAGTAAAAGCAAAACTTTTAGCACTCAGGAGAATGCACTGCTGGTACAAAGAGATACTTGCTTGGACTAAGAAATTATCTAATAGAAATTAAATGGCTTTTGAAGAATTAGAGAATTTAAGCTTCTGGCAAACCATAAGGCTCGGGTTTGCTCTCTGGGACACATGTGCTCTTTTACTAGATTTTACTGCTGTATTACATTTTGATGGGAATGTCATCCTGCACCCAAAAAGTGAATTATCTTATCTATGGGCCTGGAGTTTGGATTTATATCTTGAATTACGTCCTGGCTGACGAACACAGGTGCTCTGCTCCAGAATCCTGGTCCTCCAAAATCTAAACCAGGGTCCTCTTGGAGTGCACCATGGCTTCCTTGCTTTTTGCAACCTGACTACTGAGAAATATAGAATACAACTCTATGACAATCATAAGATTTTAAACTTTTATGAGTCTGAAAGCATTTTCAAAGGTGACATTTGAAGACTCCAATTAAAGCTTAGATGTGCACAGGGACTGTCAGAGCAAAGCTGGGCATTTGGAGGCTTTGTAATGGCGATACCATGACTTGGACCTTTAAATAACCAAATTAAAATCACTGTCAAACAACTCCAGGACCCAGTAGGAAAATGTTGAGATGCTTCCATGCAGTTCTGTGTGAAGTATCATAAAAAGTATTTCACACACACGCTTCCAGCATCACCTCAGCAGATGTTCAAGGGCCAGGTTGGATGGGGCTTTGGACAACCTGGTCTCGTGGAAGGTATCCCTGCCCCTGGCAGGGAATTAGAATGAGATGAGCTTTAAGGCCCCTTCCAACCCAAACCATTCTGTGATTCTATTAAAGGAAGCACAAAAAAGTGCTATTCCCTTACAATGCTGCAGGACTATCAGAAACCACTCACGGTGTGTGTGGATGGAACATCTCCACAGTCCAGATCTTTAAAGTCCCATCTGGACAGTTCATTTCATCTTCATTTTTAGTGCAGCATAAAACCCTGTAAAAAGCAATCCCCAGAATGGGGGCCCTGAGGAAGCTGCACAAACTGCCTGTGGATAGAACAACTCATTGTTTAGACTACGGAGGGAGGACAGAAATGGAAAGCTGTTAAAGTGATCCATGAGACTGAGTCTCTGAAAAACAATGTGTTCCTACAGCAAATCAGGCTTTCATCACAGAAGATGTATTTCAGTATGAGCAATGTCATCCTGGAAAAAAATCCTGGCTACCCTATTGAGTAATCAAAGTGATTTCTTTGCGTGCAGTTGCACGTCATTTCTGTTCATTGTACAGATGGTGGAAGTGCAAATAGACACTACCCAATTGTTGAGTGTCAGCTTTACTTTGGCAAACCTCCCCATCAAACACTGACTGCCACACAAATGCACCTCATCAGGCCATGAGACCAGAAAAGTGAAACCAGAGTTTTTAGAAAGCTCTCACCAACCTATCAAGGACCTCTCCTCTCATCAATGGATCAATCCTCTATCAGAAACAGGAGACCTAATATTAGGGCAGACCTGAAGAAAGAAAAGCTCTCACTTGTTTTTATCATTTGTGACTTACAGATTAACATTTGGTTTATCAAGGGAAATGCAACACACCGGAGGATCTAGCTGCACATGCAAAATAAGCTCCTATCATTTACAGTAAAAAATTTCCCTTCCTTAACCCAAAATGGTACCACTATTAAAAAAAAAAAAAGGATAGTTTTATAATATTTCTACCTGGGGATACCCAAAACCTCATCTAAATTAATGGAGTTATGTCCAGAATGCATGAAAGTTTGCAGAGCCCAGCTCAGAAATGAATAAGGAAGATTGCTGCAGTCCTCATTAACATGCTGTGTGTCAGTTTGTGTCTTTCCCTTTGGGTAGTCACAGGCACAGCAATTTCTTCTGACTTCATTAATTTTTGCTGCTATCAGTTTTTGATTACTTTCCTCTCAGACATGCTCTTAAAGCCAACCAATACAGTCACATTCCAGCAAAAGCAGACCAACATCAAAGAAGCCTGTGTTTGTGCCATAAAGTCCACACAATCCAAACTCATCCCCTCAGTGACAGCACCAAATCATCACACAGGGAGACAGGAGTTTGTCAGGAGCACGAGATGCCACAGCGGGGTTTTCATTTGTCCATTGGAAAATCCATTCTCAAGTGTTTACAGAAAAGCGGAAAGATAATAGATGTGAGACACTGGAGACAGATTATATCATCTTTTCATGGAATTCATTCATATTCCAGTTCCTCCTTGCATTCAAACTAAACAGTCTCGCAAACCTTTCCTGTGACAGCTGTCCCTGTTCACAGCAGCAGTTTCACGGATGTCTCACCCAAGCGCCCGTGCCAGGCCGTGTGTACTCAGAAGAAAGAGCAGATTATGCTCATCTTTGTCATCTCCCTGTTCTCTTTACTGTCAACAGCTGGAGTCTCTTTTTTGGTGTTTAGATGATAAATTCACTCCATCTTCTCTGCATGCCGTGTCTACTGCAAGAAGTCTGGGACCTCTACAATAACAGCAACACCAAAAAAACCCCACCACAATATGTTCTCAAAGACTTGCACTATATTATTATTGCACTATAGCCCATAATTGCTGCTAGCATAGGACTACACACACGTAATGTTTGTTAGGTAGATACTTTCCCACTATGTGTTTTAACAAAGTTCAGATAGAGATAGGAGCATATTCAAAGAGAGAAACCAGTAAGTTCATAACTGATTTATTTAGGAAGGGAACAAATTCCCAGAGCACTGAGCAGAAGTTCGTTCATCCCCTGGGTGAATGGAGGGATGACTTTAGCTTCCTGAACTATGTAATTGTCTTTATTTGCCACTATAGAAGTCTTATTAAAATTCAATTCAAACTTCTATTAAAATTCAACCAATCATGACATCAAACACCACTGTCTGAATTTATACAGATGCCTAAAGGAAAGATAAAGGCTAAAAAGCCTTATCTCCTTCAGTGTTAGACAACAACAGTCTGTCAGTCAGCTCACAAGTTTCTCTCAGAAGTTCACCCCCTTGAAAAGGGCAGTTTAGTATGAGAAGGGAGCAGAGAATGAGAAACAACTCAATGTAAGAAGTCACAATAATTGACTGGGAAGTTCTAAAGAGAAAAAAAAAGTGGATTCTTCCTGTTCCCTCCACTGACTAAGCAACAGAAATGCTGTCACAAATCACTGGTACAGGAGGGATTTACAGGAAGAAGAATCCTTCCAGGTCAGACACTATCCCCGCAAAAGGGTAGAAAAAGCAGCGAAGTCTATCACAGTTCCCCACATCCCTCACATTTCCGTATCTTCTCCTCCAAAACTTCTTACCTCTTCAGGACAACAAAAAAAAAAAAGAAAACTGTAAGCTTTCTGGAAATTCAGGAAGTTAATTTGTCCTTCGATAAGAATTTATATAGCTCCCTTTTTTATATTATATTAGATATTCTATCATGCAGTTCCCCTCACCCATCCACAAAACACCACGCCAAAATCTAGCTGCTCTTTATAAAACATGCTTGTGGCTACTGTTTTTTGAAGAAGGTCCTGATGAAGACAAGAAGTTTAACAGACAGCATTGCAGAGGAATTGCAGAGGTATCAGGAAAAAAGTCTGTCTCTTGGCCTCTCAGAATACAGTTAAACTGGATTTAAAGACAGCAAGGTCAGAGGCTTTAACTGTACAGAGAAATTACTACATATTTTGCAAAATGAAACAGAATTCTGATTAGTAAGGAGAGGAAGACAGGGCTAAAAATGCTTCTTTAATGTCAGCTACTGAGGGATGGTAATGAGCAGGTCTCTGAGCGTGCTGAGACACAGATCTCCTTGCACAAAGTCCATCATTTGGAAATGTGCACCCATCAAACCTCCAGCACTGGGGAGCAGAGAGCACCATTTCCCTCAAGGCTGCCTTTGAAAGGCATCTTCCTACAAGCAGAAAAGAGCAGAAATATCATCAACTCTCTACAACTTACAGACTTCCAGTATAAAAAGGATTGTTCTGGGACTTTTAACTAGATCTCAGTATTTTTCAGAAGCTTGAGGCCAACTGCCCAAGTAATATCCACATAGAACAACCAGAAACCCCCTGGAGAGGGACAATTTGGAGAACTTCCAAAGACAAAACTGTTCTTCGAAATGGTAATTCAGGACCATATGTCTGAAACTTGGACCCAAACAAGCTACTTAAAGGGCCCACCACAACAAGATGGACAACTATCATATTAAAGATTCATACCTAAAATTGAAGTCAGTGGTCTCTGAAGTTGATGTAACCAGGGAAAACAGGAAGAACAGAAGGGCTGAAGCTCCCTGAGAAACATGTCAATGAAAATATGTCAATAATGTCTTACTCTACTGGAGGTACAAAAGCCTGAGATAGAGTAAAGCTCTCAAAGTGCCCTTTTTATCCTCCTTGTGCGTCCTTCAGGGTAGAGACTCCCTGCATGGTAATGGAAGGAGAGGAGCATCATAAGGAATGCCAAATGAGCTCCTGGATCGGTAGATTTGCTGCACAAACCCAAATCCTGCTGCTCCCTTGCTCTGACAGGACACCCAGAGTGAGGTGAGAAGGAGTCTTTCAGCTTGGACATCTTCCAGTCGGTCAGAAGATATTGCAGAGCCAGATCTTTTTCCCTGCACAGCCCAGAGCAGCCACATCTGGGGTTTTTTCTCCATCCAGCTGACTGGGATGTGAGAAGCTCCAGTTGCCTTCCTAGAGTTGGATGCAAACAACAGACAGGATAAAACAGAGAGGCCACCTTGTCCATGGAAAGAGTGCAGCCTAGCAGGAAGTAAACCTGGAGAAACAATGCCAAGGCCTGCTTCTTTGGAAGCAGCAGCACAAGAAAACCTTTTGGCTGAGAAGTGGATTAGGAGTGGATTAGAACTGAAAGGGCATCGCCTACCTCTTGTTTCCTCAGCTGGACACCTTTCCACCTCGGGCACAGGGTATTGGAAGGTTATTTTGTCTTGCCACTGGAAGCTTCTTCCTCTTCAAGAGCCCGTGCACAGCCTGGCAAGCAGACCATGCAGACTCCTGACGCTACAGATTATTGGGTTTCCCACTGTTTGTTTTCCATCTCAGCCCTTCGTAATGCTATCAATTAAGGGCTAAATTTATAACTGGTGTGTTTTTTGCAAAAGAAATTTACTCAACACTTCTCACTTGTAATGTGATTATTTTTTCTTATGGTCTCCTAAAGTGTTTCACGAAATTAAAAACTGCAGTTAGCTCCAAGACAGGAACGAAATACTGGAGCCTATTCTAAGCAGCATGGCATCAACCACCAATTACCGTAAAAAACTATTTATTTAATATGTCAAGGCTAATTGTGGCAGCCCACCCAACACTTCCAAATAAATAATTAACAGCTGAATTTAGGAGCATGAGGTAATCAAGTTATCCACAGCAAATGACATGTTAAAATGTATTGGTTTTATTTGAAAAGAGAGGAACCTTTGCATAAAGAATATGCTATTTCTGAGTGTGAATGTATATGTATGAGACAGGAGAGGGGAAAGCTGGGTAAAGATTCATTATTCACTTTTAGCCCTAATTCATAGAAATTTTGACAGAGAATTTATACAGCAAGTTATCTACTTTTCCTCTCCTCCTGGTAAAATAGAAGTTAGGAAACTAAGAGGAAAGTGGGAGAGCAAGTCTGAGTCTCTGTTTCTACTCTGATATGCATCTAGCTGCACCTAGGAAAGTTTAAATCAGTCCCAGTGAGGTCCTATGTAGGAAATAGTTTATAGTTAACTACAGATTTCTCACAGCACCTATTCTTTTTCTGTGAAGTAACACCCAAGTCTATTCTGACTCTCAAAATGGCTTATGATTCTGGATCAACAGACTAATTGGTTATTCCAACAATTCAATTTAATACAAGAAAAGTTAAGTGCTATTTTGATGTGCCAAGAAGGAAAATCACCTTCTCAAATCCCAGAGTCACTGCTTAGGACAGTAATGATATTGAGACCCACCATCCGTCTGGATTACCAAAAATTACTTCTTTATGGGAAGTCACATTAATCAAAAAAACAAATACAAAAGGCAGGGCAGGTTCATAAGACACTGCTGTTGTAGATCATGATGCTTTACAAAGTTGTGCAGATCTGAGAGGGGCCACTGAAATACTGAACTTTGTGGTTTCACACAACAGCTCCACAAGTCAAGCTTCCATTCTGTCATCCTTGCTAGAACTTTTGCCTTCCCCAAACACCAGTCACAAGTGTGTGAAAGACTCATCTTCTCTCTTCACTCCACCAGAGATCTGTGGTCAGGCTCTAGACACGTTTTTCAGTGTATTGCAGGGATTGTTCCAAGTTTCTACATAAGATTATTCCAGGTTTTGTACAGGTTCTCATTAAAGGAACCTAGCCCTATTTGTATCAGGATCATAAGAGGCAAACACAGCACAGAACCTGGATTATTTTATGGAAATGTCCCCGTTCTACTCAGAGGCACTGGAGTAAAATGTCTGTTTAAGTGCATCTTCTGGATAACACAAATCCTGGAGGTGTCCCAGGAAGCACTGAGTGACCCAAGTTAGGATATCCCCTCTTCAAGACTGCAAGAAACTGCTTTTCTCCAATTTCCTCATGTAATTCCTTGGGAGGGAGCATTCAGCACTCTGCTCTCAACACTTTTAACAGACCAGTGCCAAGCCATTGCCCATTACTTCCTGTGTTACCATTTTACTTAGATTTGTTTTTTGTATTAATAGCAGAAAACAGAACTGAAATAATTGATTTTCACTCTAAGATTATTTTTAGGGCTATGAAATACTTTGCAGGTTAGTTTGTTTCAAATTGTCACCAGCATCATGTTAAAAAGCACTCCACCACTGAAACCCTTTTAAGCAATGCTCTCACCTTAGGAGACCAAGACTATGGAACAGACTACTCATTCAGGAGGTGACTTTGTGCCAGTGTGTGACACAGCCAAGGAGGGACAAGATTTGCTTTTAATCTTTTCTAACAAGAAGTTCATAACTGATCCTCTCCATATGAGCCAGTATTTGCAGAGCTGATCTTTCCACGTTGAAGTGAACCCTTTATATTTTATATGGATAAGAACGTATTTTTAGTATGGAAAATAAAATTCTACAGCAACAGAAAAGAAGAGGGTTAAATTCACTGAAAGTCATGGAGTTACACGGCAGCCTTACTAATCTGCCTCCCTAAAAGAGAAGAATTTATAAAGTTTCTTGGAAGTATTAGGTATGGTAATCCTTTGCAATAAAGGATGGTGTATATTGCCCCATCCCTGGAAGTGTTCAAGGCCAGGTTGGATGGGGCTTGGAGCAACCTGGTCGAGTGGAAGGTGTCCCTGCCCATGGCAGAGGAGTGGAATGAGATGATCTTTAAGGTCCCATCCAATCCAAACCATTTTATCAAATAGGTAACTTTTCCTACTAATACCACATTGCATTAAAAAAAATTCTAAAAATGCATGAACAGGCAACAAGCAGAAAGAAATAATTTACTTTTTTATTTGATATTGGTAGTATTAAACCTACAACCACAATGCTGTTCTGATGTCAGAATAGAATGCAGGACAGTAGGGAGGCACAAAAGAGGGGGGAAAAACAGCTGAAGGTTGGAGAAAATATTTTTCAGTAACAGACTTTAAAAGCCTAATCTGTTTAGCTTATTAGAAAGACTGAAAAAATTACTTGATTAGTGTGTAAATATCTGCATGGAGAGAAAATTAAGAGCAATGAAGGACTCTCTAGTGGAGAAATCTGTTACTAAAAGTAAGGGCTGGAATCTGGAGCAGGAGAAGTTGAAATTAGGCAGGGAACTGGAGGATTACTCCTATCCCACCTCTTCATATGAAGACCAGGGACTTTCTACAACCAAACCCAAGCTGCTGAGCACAATGTATTAGCAAGGAGTGCCAGATAAGCTCCCAGAAGGAGGAGATCAGACTGAACGGCACCTTCTCACTGAAGATGTTTATAAATCCCATGGAGTCAAGGAGATCCATTTGCAGTGGTTAGTGGGAAAGAAGGGAATGACAGCAATAAGCTGGGGCTTAGAATGGGATACAGCAGAGAAACTTTGACAAGTTTTCTCTTGTCAAAACTGGGGAAAGAGTCTGACAAAAAGTGCACTCAGCAGCTGTGAAGGGTAAAGCTGGAATGTCTGGGTGGGAGGATCAGGAGTGAAGGATGTGAAGGGTGAATGCAAATAACTGCAGCTCAAGCAATTACTGAAGGGACCCAAGCAGGGAATGACAAGAGCTGGGCGGCTCATTAAATCAGGGAATATGGGGAATGAGCCCCTCCCCTGAGACAGAGATTCAGCCCGTCATGGTTTCCAATGTGTTCCTGCTCCTTAGTCACCTTCTGGAGATGAGCAGTGGGGGATGGCAGGAGTCTGGGGTAACACATACTCATAAAGATGTCCATGAAGACAGAGAAGACAGAGACAAAGCAATAAGCCTAAAACACAAGTATAAATCACAGCTTTTCTAGATACCATAGATATAAAATAGAAGATATCTGAGGGTTTTTTTGGAAAAGCAGGAAGTGTCTGACAGGGATCTGATTTTATTGGGTCAAAATAGCCATTAAGAGTTCTCTACAGAAAAGGAGATAATTTCCAAAGCTGTTCTTAAATACAATGCTTTATAAAGAGACATCAAGTCCATATTAGCTTGTATTGAATATAAAAGGGAGGAAACACCCAGGTAGAGGTCTGCAAGAACTAGGAGTTTTTTCATCTTCTTAGACTCTTCATAAAACTGACTGACTGCTCACCTTCTCACATATTTACTCATTTGGCAGCCTGGTTTCCCCAGAAAGCTATCTCAATTCAACAATGCCTGTGGAGCAGAGACAAAACCTGGAAACAGGGAATGATGGATGGTTTGTTTGTATGGCAGTGTAAGAATGGAATGGCAAGGGCCTCATCCAGATGTCCCCACAAGAAATAGAAGAGCATAAAAATATTCATTACCAACTAAGAAAGAAGGCAGCATCAGAAAACAAATGGGAACTAAAGGAAGTGAGGCACACCAGTCTGAAGACAGAGATGATGTGGAAGCAGGGATGGGAATGTTGGAACTGGTGCTACAACACAAAGATGTCATCCCTCAGAAGTCAAAAGCAGCATGTTAATCTTTGTATCATGCAGGAGGCAGAAGCCAAAACCAGTCTGCAGCTCCTGTGAGTAGACTATGGGTTTGAAAGCATTGCTGCCACCCCTGCTAAGTGGAACTTAAGGTGCAGCCTCTTATTCCATTTCTGTGTTTCCTATATTGGTTTATGTAATTTTAAATACTACACGCAGTGCAGGCTGATCCGTGGACCAAGAGATTTCACTAACAGCTGTTTCCTTCGTTTTCTTTTTCCAAATAAAATCATGTTGTGTGAAGTTATAGTTCCCTGTACAACTCTGAAGACTTTCTGGGAGCTACTCTGCAGAGGGCAGGAGTGAATTAGTTAACATGGAAAACCTTCTCCAAATTCCTTCTTGGACAGTGAGCAGTACACAAGAACACACATGGGAAAGACAGGACCCTTAAGCTTTCTGAAGCTTTGTTGTGCCAACTGGAGACTGTCAGATCCTACATCCCAGTCCACCTCACTGCCCAGTTCTGTAGTCCAGTTTGTCCGTGTGGATGTTATGGGAAACCATGTCAGAAACTGCTCTCCTGAAATCCAGCAATCATTTTTCTCATCTCCTCAGGATCCTGAACTCCACCATCCCATGATCACTGCAGCCAAGGCTTCTCTTGACTTTCACACCCCTGACCAGTTCTTCTTTGTTTAAAGGGTCAGGCTCAGGCAGATTGTGCCCAACCACCAGCTCCTCAATCACCTGTGTCTGGAAGCTGTCACCAACGTACTCCAGAAGTCTTCTGAATTGCTTTTGTCCTGCTCTGATGTCCCTCCAGCAGCTTTTGGGATGGTTAAGGTCCCCCATGAGGACCAGTGCCTGTCCAGGTGAGGCTTCTTCTGGCTCCCTGCACAGGGACACCCAGCACAGCATCTGGCCTCTGAACCCGACCCACCAACTCCCAGCTGTCTCATCACCAGTCTATGTTTACATCTTCCTGTCAAAACATTTTGCACTACTTACAGGTTTGTTTCAGGTTTGGTATTAGAACTAGAGAGTGACAAAGGGCTCTGGTTTATCTTTCCTACTACTGACACTCCGGTGCTTCTCAACTGCACTTGCAGGGACCGTGCTTAACCCACCTCAGCTCCACATGGAGAATAAAACTAGAAAAGGCTGCATAAAAAATATTAAGAGAATACTTAGCAAGGAATCACATCTAGAAATGCGTGTTGATCATTGGTATTTTGGAGTGTCCTTGATCCCACTAAAGTTCCTTTCTTCCAGGACCATTCACTGTGAAATCAGCACATTTTTAGAATTGCATTTCTGTAGCCAAAAGCATGCTCTTCAACGTCTTTATTTTCCATTGCTTTGAGAAATTCTGCAAATAAAGTGTTGTTTTAACAGTTTGCATGAAAACACAGCAGTGACTAAGATCCATTACACTACATTTTGAGCCCAGACACCTAGAGAATTAGCTAAATGTGCACAATCTACCTCCCACGTAGATGAAGATTATGGCTAACTCTCTTGAAGTCAATGCAGTTAAGTCAGTGTAAGGTAAGATAAACAGGAGTAAAGTCTACAGCATTATTTTAAAAAAGGAGGAAATACAAAAAACAGAAGTAAACAGGCCACAGTCTCTCTGCTAGAAAGCACAAACAACCACCTACATGAAGAAAAGTGGAGTAGGTGTGTGTTGGCCATTATCGATATAATCAGGATCTGGTTTTAAAAAATATGATCTTACATATGAGAAGTTACACAGTAAAAATGTGTGTCAGCAAGTTGTCATTTCAATTATATAACTGAAAATTAAGCTTGCATATGTGACATTTTTTCTGTACATAAATCTCACAGGACACAGAGGATTAATACTGCAGAATTTAATGTTGCTCTTAAAGCTATAATTTCAACATTTGACATCCTAAAAGTTGCAAAAAGATCAGAGCTTTATTTGAAAGACGACACTGCTGGACCTTGCTCACCTTTTTTAAGGTGTTTTCACCTAAACAAGGTAACCTGAATAAGTCATTTCTTTGTCAGGTATCTGTGTACATGAAGAAGAACAGGATGAACCCTGGACGTTTTGTACTGCCAGGAGAGAGCAGAGCTGGTGGGATGGAATGGGAAGGGCTGAAGGAGAGAAAGGTGGGGATCAGTGGAGGTTAACAGATGAGCTCTGGCTGCAGTGGCTGGCCGGCGCTGGAGCGGAGGAGCAAAATGTGACAAGAGTGGCCAATTAAAAGAGATGAAAAACTGCTGGAAAAAGAACCAGGCATTAATTTAAGAAACCTGACTGTGAAGCAAACGTACTCCAAGCTAGGAATGAAACTAAGTTTGTGGATAATAAAAAACACTGTAAATCTTATTAAGCAGGAAGCCTAAAGAGGCTTTTCTCCCGTTTTGTACCTAGAGTCTGAAAATCATTGCATTATTAGATTAGCTTACAGAAAGGTAGTCATTCAATATCCCAATCTTATCCATGGGGAAAAAATATTTTGAAGAAGAAGATTTATAAAAACCACTGGTGCCAAAGCCTGTAATTGGAGAAGAAGGATGGTTTAGCCCAGAGTTGGGATAACAAATGCTAGCCCAGGGAACTCAGACATTGAGTTCAATGGGGATTATAAAGCTTAATAAAAGGCAATACTAGTCAGCTCTGGCTCATTTTTTTTCCAGCATTGAGACAAGAAGTAGTTGCAAGTGCTGGCTGAAATTGTTCATACTCGCTGAACACTTTCTCTCTGGCCCTAATCAGAGTCAGAGGAAATGTTCATACCTGAAATGAGTTCTCACTCCTCGGTCCAAGAGGGACTGAAAGGCTGCATGAAAAGAAACAAATCAAGAAGGCAGTTCACAGCTGCAAGATTTAGTCACATTGCTGTAGTCAAGGACTTGGGGGACCCAAGCTTCTTTCCCCTCTCTGCCACAGTGTTCTTGCACACCTTGAGGTATGCCATGAATTCTCTCCCCTCGCTTCTCAGCTGCACAGCAGAGATAAAAGTTCCTCCCTAATTTAGGAGAGTGCTGTCAGCCAAAAAAATACAAACAGGGGGTGCTCAGACATAACCACAGTGTAAAAAGTCAAACCTTAAAATTAAAAATTCAGGAAAGGACTTGTATTCAAAACTATGTTAAAGTACAAGCTAAATATACAGGTTTATTTAAACCACTATGGAATAATAAAAAATTTAAGGGCACTTCAGTTTCAGCACATTTTCATTCACTGTCCTAAACAAAATCTTGAATACAGCCAAAGCATGTTCATTAATTCCTAAAGATGCACATAAAATCCTGAAACTGTCAAAAGAAAAATTAGCTGAAAGGAGTCCAGGAACTGAACTTCCAAACTAGTCTGGCACAGTTAACACAGCAGAAACAAGACCCTACCAGGGGTAAAAAGAACTTCTGATTCCATACAATTTTGTACCAAAATTCTCTAAATTATAAATCAATTTACCAGCTCAGTGTAATGCAAACTACAAGCATTGCCAAGTATTAATTATTTCTAAGTATTTAATACTTAAAGGAAACCAAGTGTAGCCTCAACTACTGTAACTCACTCGGAGGAAACAGAAAAAATTAAGTTTTCCAAACCATCACTATATTATAACCAACCTGCTTTTTATCAGGTGCTGAAGGATAGCCTCTGCAACTAGATATCAACATGGAGAGACAGTTAAATATTTTTTTATCTGCTCCTCACTACTGAAATTTAATCTCATATGCTACATGCCAGCCATGAAGGTATTAGAGAGCTTCATGTCCATCACTTTTTAATCATAAGCCTGTTGTACTTGCAACCTCTCCTAGTAAAAACAACCCCAAACACTGGATTTATCTTAACAGCATTTTGGAGTTCTTTTTGGTTATTTCCTATATATCAGCAAACATTCCCTGTCACATTGTTTGTCTGATAGCCTCGACAATCTTAACAGTTGTTTCATTCTTTCTAATGTTATACTTTGGTTTTGGTTAGCAGAGCTGTTTTCTAAAGCTCTCTGTAGCATCAAACATGAACAAAACAGGGAAAAACACATGGACTTTAAGCTAGTAAAGAAGCCTTAACCAAACTGATAAACTGGCTTCAACCTGAAGGGTTCACAGATTTTTTTGACTGATTATCACAGCATAAGCTCTGCCCAATATCCCACATGCTCTCAGTACCTACCAGCAGAGACACACAATATTTTACACTGCATTTACAGTACAGTATTTTTAATTGATCAGAAAAGATGATGATTCAAACACAGGATGTCTGCACCAGTCTCAGTGGGGTGTACTCTTGAAGACATTGGTACAGGCCACTGATAAAGTCCGAGGGCACCTCTGTGTCCCCATTTATGATGTTGCATCGTTGGCACTGGCTGAACAAGCTCCTGGAGTGTCAGGATATGGAACAATTCCATGTTTCTAGAACTTAAATGTAAAACATCCTTCTTTATCTACATAAAAAATAGGGGAAAATAGGATAATATGCAGTTTCCTTCTGGTAATAAGACCCTTTTAAAGCAAAACTAATATATTCCTAGTTGAGAAGTAATTACAAGTTTTTGCTGTTTCCAGTTTTACTTCAAATTCCTCTTATTTCTCATTACCCAGTCTTTGAAGATATTACACTTATTGTCACTGATACTTCTTCAGAGGTCTTCTATCAATTTCTGGTGAAATACCAACACGACGAACAATTTCTCTGTACCATTAATATTGCAGATCGCAGAATGGTTTGGGTTGGAAGGAACCTCACAGATCATCCACAGATGTTCCAACCATCCTTCCCTGGACAGGGACACCTTCCACTAGAACAGGTTGGTCAGAGACTCTTTTATTACAGTTGCCATTGTATTTTAAAGGAAGCACAGAATCCACACACTGCATAACTTCACATTGTAGAAACATTGAGATTTTTTTCTAGTTGCTTTCTATATGCTGCAAAAGGCTGATTTTCCTCTGCTGTGTCATTCTCATTAATTTGCCTTCCAGGTTCTCCCACTTATTAACAAAAGGTCTGAATCACCTAAATGTGAATAGTCAGCATCCCTACAAGAGATTTTGTAGCGATCCATCAAGTTTCCATTCCTAAAGCACAGGATTTCAAAGAATTTTTTCCAGGGATAATGGCAGTTATGAAATGAATTTTAATGTACTATCTTGGATAAGTGGGAAACGTTCTGGCACCCCCTAAAAATACATATTTTTGAAACAAGAATGGTAATGTCCTGGTAACAGCAGCTCTAAAACATTTTCCCACATGAATCTCCAAAATTACTAGTCTTCCTTCAGCTGTTGTTTATGTCTTTGTAGTGCCTATGTTGCATCCTTTGTTATGCTTATCTTCCTTGTAGACATAGATGGAGACCATAACTATTTAAGGTATAAAATAAGGAGTTATTTTCCTCTAAGAGTTTTTAAATTGAAAAGGTTGTTGAGAGCCTTGGATCCCCTTTTGGCCCCAGTGGTTCTTAGGTTTGTACTTTTTGCTTCAAATGTGTAGCCTAACATTGAACCCTAAGCTGATCAGAGATGTAAATCAACATATTCTGCTGAAATTCTGTTAAATTCACAGAAGTCTTCATTCGAAATTGGAGAAAAATGCCCTAGCACTGACTGCAAGCAACTTCATGGTGTGGTCAATTGGCCCATTAGTACATCTCAAGGCACTGTATCAAGAGAAAATTTCTTCCATAATTTTATTTCTGTGACTACCAAGGCTGCTCCAAGCTATTCTGAGTGATTATCTAGCACTCATTTTCACTTTCTTAATAATAAGTTGACAGCATGCTGCAGATAAATTGATTCACACAGCCACAAAGTTGATAAATACTGAACTGGAAGGAGAACGCTGTTGCCATGCAAGTCAGCAGGAATCCTGAGTCTGCTTGCTTTCCTCCTCCTCTCTTTTCCAGAAGCTAAGGCAGAAGGGAGTTTGTCAAGAAAACTTCGGGAGGGATAAAAAGAATTAGCTGAGGCACAAAGTTCTTTCACAGAACAAATAGATAGAACAATTGTTCATGTATACACAGGGAAGCAAAAAGCTGTGAAAAGCTTTATCATCTAAGGCTCCCTTAAGGGCCTTCCATTCCAGAAGGAAAAAGGACACTGGTCACAAGGTCTCAGCAATGGCAGGAGTGGGAATAAAGCAGGATGGCCGTCAAGCATGGCCAAACCCCTCTCAGATGCTTCCCCACACACACACAATCAGTCTTAGCAAAGGAAGCCCAGGAGTCCTCTCAGCTTCACATAAATGTGGTTTTTCCCCATAGATACCACATCTAAGATAATGCAAGGAAAGTAAGGAGATCTCAACCAAAATGTGTTCACATGTAAAATAATAAGAATTAACATGAAACCATGGTAGGTCCCACATCTGTATTTTGAGCCAGGCCATTAAGTGGGGCCTATGAAAAGCTTTGATGTCCATCAAGATTCAAAGTTACAGAAGAAGCCTTAATTTCTCCATTTCCTGACACCTTATGAATTTGACTTTGTCATTCAGTCTTGCCTTTCCTGGCCTAACTCTCTTTCAGTGTCATTTTCAGAAATCACAGAGCCACACAGCAGCAAACTGGCTTTGGTTGTCTCATCACCAACATGTTTTGATGATCCATCAAAGAAAAGCTGACCAAGAACCTCACTGCTGAGATTTATAGCCACACAAATCATGGCCTCGCCTTGAAAGTGCCTTGAATAAAAGAGACTGAAATTTTCCTTCCATCTGCAGAACCTGATGTGGTCACATTACAGCTGAGGATCCTGTGCCCCACTTTAGAGAATAAAGGCTGTTTTTAAGCAAAATGGAGCTTTAGACTACTGTGGTAATTTTAATGACTAAGAAAAACTACCAAAGGGAATTCCCAAGCAGTAATGCAATTTAGTAGGCTAATATTCACTTGTACTTTGAAAGAAAGCCATTAAATTATGTCAGCATAAAATATGCTGAAGAAATATTCGTAATGTACGTACACAAACAACTGACACAAACATATTTAAGGAAAGCTGCCACCCTGTGAGACAGTGTTAGGGTTTAATTTCAAACAAAATCAAGTGTAGGTACTTGATGCGTCCAAACAAAGACAGAGGCTTTTGGCAGTGAGAACAGAAGGCAAAGTATGGGGAATAAATTCTTTACAGTGAGGGTGCCTGAGGCCCTGACACAGGCTGCCGACAGAAGCTGTGGCTGCCCCATCCCTGGAAGTGTTCAAGGTCAGTTTGGATGGGGCTTGGATCAACCTGGGATAGTGGAAGGTGTCCCTGTCCATGAGAAGGGGTTGGAGCTGGATGATCTTTATGGTCCCTTCCAACCCAAACCATTCTATGAATCTCTTTTTGTACAGCCACTCTCAAGGAGCTGATGTTCCTAAGGAGTCCATCCATACTTTCTAATACTTCCCTCACCTCTCAGACTTGCAGTGATTTTTAACTGCTTTCTGATTAAAGGGGGATGCTATTTTTCCCTACATTTGCTCTGATTTAAATATTTGGTTAAATACTTTCTAATTAAGACAGGATATTATTTATATGAGAAGTCTGATACTTCATTAATGATGCAAAGCAAGAGCTGCAGTTCTTTCCTATGGAACAGTCTCAGATCACAGGATTTTCAAAATTATAACCTAAAATCTGAAAGCCTGAGATTTATTCCCTCCCCACTGACCTTAATAAACAAAATCTAAGAATTTCAAAACTTGGTGTCTGGAGTGAAGGAGCCTTTCTTTTTCAGAATACTCCCTCTAAAGATTACTTTTTCAAGGAAAAGTTGAAACAATTTTTGAAACTGTTATGAGTTAATTTTCCAGAAATCAAGCTGCACTGAAAACAGCAATGAAAATTGACATTTGACAACAGCATTACATTATTTAGTGCTGACATTAAACAAGTAATATCTTTTGCTGCCACTGCAGAGCTTTATATTGCGTCTGTCAAGCACTTTTCAGGTTTCCAATGCAGTCAAAATGCTAATCAAGTTAAATAGTTACTGGGCACATCCTGATTTAACGTCTGTTTTGATTCCAGTAGCAGCAAACTTCATATTTCTTTATTGGGCCTGAAGTTCAAAATACTGCGTGGTGCCAGAGAGGAGGACAAGGGCCATAAGAACCCAGTTATCAGGAAAATGAGCTATCAGCAACTGAGAGTCTAGAAATCAGCCCATTTGGACCCAAGTTAAACAAAAAGCCAGAGGTAGGGAGATGAAAGTTAAGCCATACAGACTTCCCATTTGCAAGATTAAATAAAGATAATGAAATAACTCTTCTTTTTCCTTCTGCACAAACTAAGTCAGCCTCTAATCTCTGAATGCTGGAATACTACCATTATTATGCTGCATTAATATGCAATATAGTACTTTTCCACAATTTTGAACAAGCTGCAGGAGTCTGGTGGTAAATATTTCATTTTACAGAAGGCAACACTCTGAAAGGGATGGAAAGTAGCACGCTCTAGACCACACAATAAGACAGAAGCATCTATTAAGGTAATTGCTTCATCCTCAGGACATTAGAGCATGCTAATATTTCCCAGTGAAAATTCAAAGACTCAGCCCAAACGCAGCATGAAAACACAGTGCACAGCCCTAGCTCCTGGACAGACACCACAAACAGCATTTTGCTTAGATACATGCAGAACACACAAAGACTCTGGAGTGGCCAGCAGTGCCTGCCTAGTGAATCATCACATTTCTGCAGGCTCTCCAGCTGCAACAGCAAGAGCCTGAACCACCTGTTTGCAGTATAATGAGCTATTAGCACCTTTGCTTCAGCAATTCACTGATAAGAGGTGTCCCAGCACAGCTCTTCCGGGCTGTAAATGAAATTCCTGCAGTTGACAGATGCTACCACGACAGGGCTGTCTGCTCCTGCAGGCAAATATTTTGCTGCCCTGATTATTAAACTCTGTAAAGCCCACTGGGGAGACTCACGGCCACCTAAGCAACTCCTATAAGGATCACCATCTATTTTACAGCTAATTTATGTGTTCCCTGTTGAGAAGTAACACCGTGCATTTAACTGCAGCTGCTTGCTGTTGATCTCAGCACACACTCAAAGGGTGGGTGTAAGCAAGGACTGGGGTGAACCAGAGGCCTTGGTGGGAGGAGGACACTGCACTTGGTCTGAGCACCCTTTTCTTTCTCTTTCTTTAATCAATAGAATCACAGAATCATTAAGGTTGGAAAAGACACCCAAGATCATGGAGTCCAGCCTTAGGCCAAACGCAACCATGTCAATTAACCAAAGCACTGAGTGCTGCATCCAATTGTTTCTTAAACACGTCCAGGGATGGTGACTCCACCACCTCCCTGGGAAGAATCTTCCAGCTCTTCACCACCCTTTCAGTGAACAAATTCTTCCTGATGTCCAACCTGAATCTCCCCTGGGGCAGCTTGAGGCCATTTCCTCTTGTCCTGTTGCTGGTTGCCTGGGAGAGGAGGCTGATCCCAACCTGGCCACAACCTCCTGTCAGGGGAGCTGCAGAGAGCAGTGAGATCTCCAGCATTCACATAAAGAAAAGAGTCAAATACTGAAGACAAGTGTGTCTAAATATTTGAGATAATCTGACATAGAAAGTATTACCAGTAGTTTCTTTAGTAGTTTCTTCAAATAAGAAAAGGCAGCCTGAAGGTAGAGACTAATTAATGCTAATTAATGTGTTTAATGAAAACTGAAGAAGGAGAAAGGCTACTACAGAGCACTTCTCACTGCCACACAGCAATCTACTGTCCAGCCACAAGAAAGCATGAAATAAAATCTCAGTATTGCCCAGAGGATGAAGACAAGGTTCTGTTTGAGGGTGGGACAGAATACAAGTTGTATTTTGGGAAAAGGTGGAGAAGGGAGACAAAATCCATCCTGAAGTAGGAAAAGGAGATGCCACCTAAGACCTACTAGAAACAGTGAAAAACAGTGTGATTGAGAATTTCTCTGACATTTGGCAGGGAAGGAGAGCTCCCCGAGAGATCTTTTAACAATCGAGAAACACAAACATGCCTACACTTGGTAAGATAAAAAATAAAGTCCAAGTGATTAAACTGATTTGCCTCAGGCCATTTGAAAGTTTCCTAACACCTGGGTGTCCATCCAGAGACCTCCATCAAAAGCCAACCTCTGCATGGGGAACTTCTCTGGCTGTCAGACTTGGTCTGCAAGATCAATGTAACAACGAAAGCTTTTTCTGATCCTCATCCAGATCATCACATACCCAACAGCAGAACTTTCCCTGTGAAAGGACTGGTACCTTCCTTTGTATTTTTGGGAGCTGATCTGCTCTCCACTGATCATCTCACTTTTTCTTCAGTAGGAAAAAGTCAGCAATGAAAGGAAAATGCAAAGAAATTTTAAGTTTTATGTCTTCAATTTTTTCTATCCCTTTCACTTAGATTATGATTTTGTCTGGGACCCAATTCCTAAATATTACACTCTAGATAACCTCTAAATTTTTACTGGAATATGTGAGTTCATACTGTCTTCTTAATAATTATAGAATAAAACATATCAAATAAAACTCCACATACTGAAAAAAACCACTTCTTTTACCAGTTCCATTCTTATCTTTCATAGATATAAACAGAGAAGAGATTGATGTTTTCTCAGATTAAAAAAATAAACAAAGAGTAAGGTACTTTTATCATATATTTTGGAAAGAAGTGAAAATTACAAATCAGTGGGGTTTTTTTTTAATTGTACATCTTTTCCTGATATTTTCAGAATACATTAGCTCAGCAGTATCTGTAGTTTACAGTAGCAATTAGCATCCTGGGGAGTCAGCCGCAAATAACAAATTCATAAACAAAGTAGAATTAATCAAGGGAAAAATTAAAAATAAGGAGGAGCTTGCATAACCTTAGAATGACAGAACAGCTAAGAGAAGCCCTTGCTCTAGGCAAGGATTAGTCTGTCAAAATTATGGTCAAATATTTAAACACGGTTCTTTTTCCTTAATGGTTTCTGAAGTTAATGCAAGGTAATTATATAATTAAATAATAACTATATTATGGCCTGCCTAACAATTAAATTCAAACCATAATCACCTCACTAAACTTCAAGATGTCCTTGCAAGTTTTTCATTTCAGTAAGAGAAGGTGTAGGGGAGATGCTCTTAGCCATAAATGCATAGACAGACAAAATAATGGACTGCAGTGAATGAAATCCCAAAGCAAAATGTTCGTAAATGCAGAGATGTGGAAGAAATGTCTTCTGCCATTACATGATTAGATTATTAGACCAACACCAAGTAAAATCAGCCCATCCATTATTTTATATACCCAGGATGGAAAGGGGTGCTGTGTGAGAAGAGCACAGAGCTGCAATCTCACCTCTGCTAACTGAAACCTGCACTTCAGTAAATGGAACACCAGGCTGACTTTGGTTTAGCCAGGCTTTTCTCAGACAGTGCCCCCTCACTATCATGTGCTGGGTATCAGGCTACAGCAACAGAAACAAATTCCACATGGATTTCTTGAACTGGAGTGAGGGAAGAGGATGGACAGAGAGAAGGTAAAGAGGTTGCTTGTCTCATTAAATTTTTCTTAGGGTTAACAGCACCCAACAGAAACTAGAGCCATAATTCTGAAATCCCAGTCATGCTGCTCCATGAAGGGACCACACACTTCATAGTCTGCTAAAATTATCTGCCAAATCAGGCCAAAATTATTGGCCAGCCCTTTACCTGGCTCTGTACTGGAATCTCAGACTGGGCAGCAATGCATTTCCATGATTCTTCTATTTCAACTATTCATATCATCAGGGCTATAATTTCATTGGCAATATATATTTGTTTTTATTGTTCCCAATCCATAGCAATATGGAAAAAGTGCTCCTTAAGGAGGATATTTTTAACAGAGCTCAGCATGAAACAGAGCAGAGATGGGGCTACAGCACTTCTGACAAGCAGACAACTTCCCTAAGAACATTAAGCTCAAAGATGTTTTACTATCAGCACACAACTTGTAGTTCGGGGTTTTTTTGTGAATTTTGCCCACACTTTATATAACACTACTTTAATAAACTTATTTATAAAGAGAAAACCACTTGGAAGAGGAGTCCATGCAGTCTACTGGAAGGCTTGCTGTGGTAAGTCTGATTCACCTAGAAGTGCTGAAGTCCTGACAAAGACAGAAACTTTAAAAAAAAAGCAAAACTCAGACCTAAAATAACAAAGACAGAACAGAGGTAGAATCATCTAAGCTTGTGAGAAAGGCAGGAAACATTGTCTGTCTTGGACACACTTTACTCAAGTAGACCTTGCAAACTTACAGGAAAACTCACAAGTGCAAAGTTACATCCCTGAACAGCAACGAGATGAGGCTTTTATTGAAGTGCTATGACTTGCTTTGCATCTCTATTTAAAATAGTTTCCCTTTAGAACATCCTATTAAAAGGCAGAGAAGGGCTCTGAAGTGTTATTTTCCTTACATTTGTGAGAAAAAGCTTTTGTACTTAATATTGTTTGAGACCCACAATATTTTAGGATTGCAATTAGATTGCCCATCTCATACATGAAAGCCCTGAGAACAATTCCACAACAGCAGAATTAATACAGTCTTAAAAGAGAAAAATCAATGCAGCATTTGTACTTTTTTTTTTTTTTTTTGCCCCCATGAGCACCAAAACATTCACTAATTAGACTTCATAACACTCCTCCTGGCTAGGTAACAATTATCACTTCCATTTTACAGGTTGCTAACAAAGGGGTTTTGCTCAATTAGAAGTGAAAGGATCAATATCAGGCCACACCACATCTCAAAAGGACAGAGGCCACCGCAACCTGAAGTGCCTCAATCCATTGGGTGACAAGACAAGGTGCAATTAGTTATGCTTTTCCTCTGATCAAAGAGAGAAATTTCTAATGGACTGCCCCGCTCTGGCACAATGTGCCACTATCTTTCCTTTTTGTAACAGCAAAATTACAGTGAAAAGAAACCATTTTCTACAAAGCAAGTCCTAAACACAACAGTGCAAAAGCTATTTTGGCAGCTAATGCTCAGTGTTTCGTGCTGCCTCTTTATTCCTAAAGGCAAAGGGTCCACGTTTCACCAGCTGCAAGCTGAGGAGTGGGTCTGTACACAAAATGAAGAGATCCCATGCCTTAACATAAAGGAAAGCAGATGAATCACTTTAAATTATAATCAGTGGTAATAATAATCCTACAGCTAAGTCTTGATGTTTCTCAAGTACTTTCAGAAATTTTCAGAAGGGGCATTTCTACCACTTAAAGTAATACAAAGCAGTGGATCGATATTACAAGGGTTTCTGTATTGCACAAGAGAGATTTGAAAAAATTCAACTTGCTTCTGTGCTTCAGCTCTTCCTATCTAAATTCTCTCTGTTCTCACTGTCCTTCAGCAACACACAGTAATGAAATGAAAAAGCTCAAATTTTTCTAAATATTTGCAATATTTTATTATTTGCACCATTTATGAAAGGTATGTATCTTAAAAGTATTTCAAGGATATTTATGAGCTAAACAAGAACTGTTGAAGAGTTATAAATCCATGCTAGTCATGAGGAGCTATTTTAATTTCCCAGAGCCTTATACTGACCAGGGCTGGCTTGCCAGGAAAACTCCGTACTGGGCAGGTGTTTCAAATCTTGGCTGCAAAAATACCTCATCTTCCTTCTCCTCCCATTTCTTTCAGTCTCCAGCCTTCATTATAAATCTCTGCAAGGTCTTCAGAAAGCAAAGTTAGTCTGACAGTCAAACTGAAAGCCTGAAACACTGGGGAATATCCTGTCCCTGGAAGCAGAGTAAAACCTCCTGTGCATTGTTACAACAACCACCTTGCACCACAAACTGCTCCACTCGGCGTGTCTTGCTCACCATTTGGGACACGACCCAGAAAGGCAGCTGGGCCATCTTGGCTGTAGCAGGCAGATTGTCAGTGCTGTCAGCTCAAGAGTCCGTGTTTCAGTCCATCATCTTCTGGCTGAGACTGTGATACTCTTATAAACAAGAAGACAGATTATAAACTGACTTGATGTATTGTAATGATGGAAGTGACATACGTGGAAACACACTTTCTCTCTTTTGGCTGTGTCTACTAATCTCTCTCTGCCTTCCCCCATGACATGATTTTTTTTCTATTTATTCTCTTCCATATGTTTCTGTATAACAGAGAAAGCACAAATAAACTCCAAAGTACAAAAAGGAGAAGAGACATCTCTCGATAATTATAAATCTTGTTGTGCGATGCTTTGTTTCTGGTGAGCATTTGGGGAAACAGATTTTAGGAACAGGTTCCATTAACAGTAACAGGACAAGTTTCCAAAGTAATGCAAGCTGGTGCACTTCAGAGGAGCAAAGGCTTCCATTACAGACTTCAGGCAGTTTTTCCCTTTGCTCTGCAATAACTAAACCACTAATCTAAGGAGCAAAATCTGCAGCCTTTGCCTACTTCCATAGTGACAAATGCTACAGAGTAAATCTCTGCCCAGGCACACCAATGACACAGTGTTGAAGTAAAAGAATAAACTGTACTGCTTGCAAAGCAGTGTCAAATTCTTAGTCTCTAACACTGCTGGTCCACTTCCTCTGTATGGTGTCTGTAAAGTGCTCAAAATAGGCAAAATTACCCAGAGAAGTTAATTGATGTCCAAAAGAAACATTTAATTTGGTATAAGCAACACAACACAGGAGCACATGAACTATCAGCACACCCAGCTTAGTCATTTCCATGGTATGAAACAACAGATTTACAGTAATGGGTTTTAGCTTGCTTCTCATTGAGGAATTATTTTGGACCCCATGAAGGAATAGGTATGCACCTGTGTTCATGGGGATTCCTCAAGCCAGTGGAAAAGATAACCCTGAGGTGTTTACAACCCTTGGATCCCTTGAGGATGCTGCACGGAGCTCCTCAGTGTATCACTTAAAAAATGAGGTGTATAGAAGTTCTCTCCAAAACACCATTCAAGAGAGGAAAGCAATTAATAGGTTTCAGTTAATATGAGTAAAGAAACCACTCTAATCCAAACTGGTAGTACAGGGAGATTAATCTAATGTGTTTTGATCTGGAATTGAGCTCCTAATTTCCACTGGAGTTGCCCCATTATGGAACTAAGCTAAGAGGAGCTGAGTGCTGCACCCAGACCCCTGCCTGATGGACCCCTGCTATCCCTGGGGCTTGGAAACAACCTTACGTATGAACTCCTCATCAAACTGCCATCAATAGTGTGGATTTTCCCATAATTTGGAGAGGAGGACAAGGTTCTTGTTATTTAACATCCATTTACATGCAGGAACTGGAGATCAAACAAAAAGCCAGTCTCTGCTGGGTGAAAATAAAGCAACTTATTGCAAATAAGAAACTTATTGCAGATGAAGCACATACCTTAAAGCTTCTCTGAGTCAGACAGCTGTGACAACCACAGCATGTTGTTTTTACCTTGGACTCGCTCAGAAACCTGACACTGGATTTGTCTTTCCATGCCTGGTCTAGACTGGGCAATACAGAAAAGCAAGCACTGATTAAAGGCATCTTTATTCCACTCAGCCACGTGCTTTAGAGGCTCCCTATGGTTTACTCTTATCAAGTTACTGATGGACTTCTAAGAAAACTCCCCACGCATATCACACTTCATGGTGGAAGGAGCAGGGAGCTCTTTCCCCACCTCTACAGAATGCCAGCATTTGTTGTCTGTGATCCCCTCGATGTCAAAACCACGTCCCACCCTGCCCTCAAAACCCACTGCACCCAGCTCCCTCCTACCTCCCAAGGTGTCCAAAATTGGAACTGTGTTCTTTGGCCTAAGTCCCTTTATTTCACATCATCCCACCTCTTTTAAACAGGGTGATTTTGTGCAAAACATTCCTTTACCTCCATTTTCACTCACCTTGTCCAGTACCTCCTGGTATGACCCTGCCTGAGCAGGGAGGTTGAACCAAGTGACCGCCTGTGGTCCCTTCCAACCTCACCCATTCTGTGATTATGTATTTCCCCCCTCTATCCAATTAGCCTGGTGATCATTTTCATGTAAGAATTTGCAACCAGGCTCTACTTTAAATATGCAGAGTGCTAGAAAACACTTGTGCTAACTTTGCTAGACATATTTCTAGTTATGCATGCAAATCTACTGAATTTCACAGAAGCTGGTGTACCATACCTCTGCTTTACCAACATACATCTCCAATGCTCTTTATTCCCCTAGTTCTTTAAATAATTTAACATACAAAATTGGAAGGTGCTGATTTTTTTGAGTAAGTTAGAACTTCTTCACGAATCTCAAACATGCTCCGATGACACTGAATGGGACAGCTGGAAGCCAGCAACGAGCATTGCTGCAGCTCTCTCTTAGCAGGCACAGAGAAGTTTTCAAATACATACTGAGGATGAAGCAGATACTGCTGTTGAAAAGCAAGTGCTTTGCTTAAGTTTGCTCGGTAAATTTCAGAAATGTTATCATTAAAAATTAAAATTAACTTTCAGTTGCTTGGGCTCTATACTCCGTTTCAAGTGGTTTTAGATGCAGTGGTCTGGTTTTCATAAAAAATTCTAAATTTTTGCTTAAGGAGGTTTCTGTACGATTGCCAACTCTCCCTTTCAACTAATCTCCCCTCCCTTTCTGTCCACTGTTGCATTTATCATTACTGCACTTATTAATTTTTAAAGGCTGCCCTTCTTCACAAGAGCTAAATAGGAAAAAATGGAAAGGTGGAGCCATGACAGATAATATAAATCTGGAAAACAATTTCCTTCTCCATTCACAGCTGCCAAA
Source organism: Gymnorhina tibicen (assembly GCA_013399875.1). NCBI lineage: Eukaryota > Metazoa > Chordata > Aves > Passeriformes > Artamidae > Gymnorhina > Gymnorhina tibicen. Next base: position 602,229 of record VXAZ01001682.1, read on the forward strand.
ACTCAAAATACCCCCCTCTTTATGACTTCATGCACTGGTAGTGACTTATAAGTGAAGTAAGAATTAGTTCCCTTGCATTTCGACAAATATGAAGAGCAGCACATTGCCATGGATGCTTCTTTTCAGTAGCAGTCATCTTGTCTGGCCAAATGCACTTTTTCCTCCTTCCGTGGAGACAGAGAGATCTCCTGGCTGGCCCCTTTCCTACAGAGCAAAGCAATACAAATCCAGACAAATCCTGTAACTTCCAAGCGTTTTGTCAATTCTGAGCATCATGCCAGTGATCAAACCCAAAAGGTTTCCTGCTAAAAATATCACCTGCACTGAGCTAAGTACAGTTCTTTTCCAAGTTCTGCCCCAGTTCTTTTCCACAACAAAACTGTTGCATTTATTGTTATGACATTTAGCAAAAGAAATTCCTAGACCAAGCCCCACTTGTTGGTCCCCTAAGGTGGTACTTTAATACAGATAAAAGAGGCTGAATAGTCTCAACAGAAATTAGGTATTGGGTTGCTTTTACACAAACTACTGTCTTCGAGATCATGTTGTAACCTACAGGACATATGTTACCATTATTCAATACAAAGCAGTCGCTAAACTGCTGAATTTCTACCCAAAAGCCTTTTTTTTTTTTTCAGCTGCAGTCACATTTGAAATAATAGTTAAAAACCCTATGTGTTTTCTCTTTAGCCATAATGAAACTTTTTTCAAAGGAACAGCAAAGCCTAAAGCAAGAAAAAACTATTACAGAATCACAGACTCACTGAATGGATAAGGTGGGAAGGGACCACAGTGGGTTCATCTGGTCCAGACTCAAAACACTACAGACAAATTCTGTTTAACCCTTTAAGGGTTAAGTTATCCCTTAAAGTTCCCTTAAAAATAATTATGAATTATTAAAGCCTCTAAATGTATTCAAGCTGTGGCTGATGGTGCTCTATACAACCAAAGATATAACCTGAGCTTCAAGATCTGTTTGCTTGTGCTTATTTAATAATAAGAAAAATACTATTTTTGTCTCCCATTCTGTTCAAAAGTAGACAAACAAGTTTTACTCAAAGTTGAAAAGCCATGTATTAGTCCTCAGGCAGATATCAGGATGGGAAGAACTTCTCCTCAGGGGAAAAATTCAGAAAGGTTTAATGTCACAGTTAAGGAATTAGGATGGAAATATTCATGCAACCCTAAACGTGAAGATTTTTGCAGTGCATTTTGTAATCAGTGTGGATGTATTTAGGTAAAATCTAATTTTCCAGGGAAATCATAAATGCCTCATTTTCACGAGAAGCCTGAGGGAGACTGTATGTACCAGAGATAACAGAGATTGTATCAGAACGCAATATCTTTGGATATAAATAACATGAGGAAGCACAGATGCAATTTCATCAAATATCACCTCCCCAGAGTACAGACAAGACTCGACCTCTTTCTTAATACACACTGAGCATCCTTCTGGTGCATTTAGAGGGCTCAGCGTAGCAGGATTCACAACTGTCCTGTTGCCGTGTTTCAAAATGTGCCCCTCACCTGCCAGGTGATGGGATTTCTCTGGCCAGGCTTGAACAGGGCTAAAAATGGCTTTGCAAAATAAGAAATTGTGCTGGTTTCAAAGTGTTTTACACCACAGGTCTGTATCCACATTTTTCAGCCCAGTTCATCCCTGTAGCTATGAGGCTGAATTCTTTAGCTCTTGGCTAGGAAGAACCACCAATACCTGCAGCTTTTCTTAATATGGGTTTATTTCTCTCAAGAGAGGACTGAAAAAAAACCTTTGCCACAATTTGGCCATTGTAACATACTGTTTGGCCCAAAAATTACAAGAGAAATGCAAATATTTCCATGTTTTATGAATACCAAAATAACAGCCATTAACCAAGTAAAAAAATGGATTTTTATCCATCATTAACAGGGAGACTCTCCATTATTTGAAATAAAATACCGATGTTTCCTTATTCTCCTCTTTCAAAGAAAAGCTGCAGAGAAGCTGTTTTAAAAATACTCTTTTTTTTTTTCAGAACCTTTATGATCACCTTTGAAATTTGTAGCTATAACTTCAATTAAGAATGTGGAAGAACAGGACAGTTCTGAGTACTATTTCAGATCCTGGCAAACATCTTGGAAATAACAGATGAGCCTCCAAACCACCAGCTGAGGAAGTGGTATAAATCCCATTGCTAGATCTCAAGAGCAGATTAAAAATAAATACAAACAAAGAAGTCAGCTTTCCACAGAGGTGCTGGAATAGGCCAGGTTTTGTTTCAGAGACTCAAAAGTTCAGGTCTCAAAAACTGATAGAACTCCAAATTTAATTCCTTAGATTAATATCCACTCTGCAGACACACAGAGCTGGATGTCCACTGGTCTCTCACTCCTCAGGACACCGGTAATGTTTTTGTGAACCAAAACACATCTTCTCCAGGCCCCTGATGGTACCACATTACACTGAGCACTGTGCATATGCAGGTACATGACCAGCAGCAGGGCTGGGCACTCAACCAGGAAAATAATCCTTATTCAACCCCACGTGCCACTGAGTGTTTCTTTAACACAGGCAGATCTTGCTTTCACCTCCACAACATTTTAGAGACCAAACTTTCTTTTCGTTGTTCTACTGAAGAACATGCAAATCATATCAACATTTTTTGTTTTCTTTTTTTTTTTTTCTGGTTTCTCCATCACTAGGTCTCTTTAAAAAAATCATCTTTAGTTGGATTAAAATAGAATTTTTCTTCTTGTAGGATCAGTTTTTCACATGAGAGAGAACTCCCCAGCTTTAGTTGTTGGTAGGCCTGGCTCTTCCCACCTTTCTCTCTCCCCCAACAGAGACTCAGGAGAAGCACAGCAAAATGTCAAAATACAAATGGAATAATGTCCTCTTCTGGCCACTCATGTTGGGCTGATCCAGTCTGACCCACACATAAGGTACCTCCCAAGGAGCTTAAGACAAATTTACAGGAGACTGAGCAGAAAACCCACCCCAGTCTTCTCAGGAGACCTGTGGAGATGCCCATCCCTCACTGCTGCCAGGTTTAATGACTGAGACACCAGCCCAACAAGCAGTAATCCATCACAACACTCCTCCAGCGCATTCAGAAAAGAAAGTGGAAGAGAACACTAGGATCAATGTTGAGAAGAGACCAATTCCACCAACACAAGAGTGATGAGCCACCACAGCATCAGAAGGTATAAAGTTGTTAGAAGAACTGGATTATCTTTTAATCGTGGCCCTTGCCTTTGTCTGGAGACAAAGATGCAAAGTCATGACAGTTTGTAGCAGTGGTTTCTAAACATTTCCAACCACAAATTCTCCTCCCTGAGCAATGAACTCATTCTCATTTACTCTGCCAGGCTCTTCCCCATTCTGAGAAATGCTGGTCTAATGGGAATGCACAACATAACCCATCACACTCACACCTCATTTCTGGGACGCTGTATGACCTGAAGGTTCCCACCAGGCACAGGATGGCTTGACCTCACCTCTTATGTGGAGCCCAGAACCACAACCTAAATCAAATTCTGATTACAAGATCCTGACCCATGGTAGAACACATGAGTGTGTGGGGGAGAGCAGAACAAATATTCATCAGTACCTGGTTCCTCTTTTTTAATATTTTATAATTTTTTTAGTGGATTTTCGCTTCCCCTCAAGAACTGACTTGCCATTAAGTAAACTCGAATATTAGTATCCTCCACTAAAAATTAAGACCAGAATTGTTTGCAGGGCATTGCAATTAAAGCAAGTCCAAGCAGAGAGAGCAGCTCACCGTGCTCTGCCTTTCCTGCAGCCATTTGTTAACTGTCTGATTTTTAAAAAAAAATTAAAAGCCCAAATGCAAATTTTACACACATGAAAACACCCCACACTGACACCAACTAGCTGATTACCATTTAAAAGGCAACTTCATATGTCTTTTAAATCTGTTTCTCCAAAGGAAATCAAATGGCTCAGTAAGATTTTATAAACTTCCCTTCCTCTACCAAAGGAACGGGTTACTATTTCAATTAATAAAGAACACGTGCACATTTTTACCTTGAGGAGGAGCAGGTGAGACTGTGGGAGGGCTATGGAGCCATTTTGTCTCTTTTCAAGTATTTTCAAAGATGCTTAATCTCAGGTGTTCAACTTTGCTGAAGACCCAGAGGGGCCTGGCCTGGGAAAAGTGAGTGGCAAGAACCACTGGTGAGCTGGTAGGACAAATTTTATGTTCCTATTTCATTTTAAATCTACTGTGTGCTAATGAAAAGACATAAAAAATGTGGAGGAGACAACAACCAAATTTTATGAAAGTTTATTGCTCAAATATTACTTTTGAGTTTTGTACTCACAGACAATACAAGAACGGGGTGTGTTTATTTATGAAGGGGAGACTGTGCTCAATTTAGCACTACAACAGACTGAGAGACTTTGCAGTGATATGTCAGGAAGGCTTGGTAGAGACTAAAATTAAAAGCAAGCCTCACTAAATCTTAAAAATGGGATGGCTACATCAACAGCTTGATGTATAGCTTCTATTGTTGTTCACAGATAATAGTTATCTATTTTCTCTACCTATGAAGTGCTTTCTGTATTAAAGTACTCCTGCCATCATAAAATACTTGTGAAAATTAACAGCCAACTTCTCTTCTGCACTGAATATTAATTACTGTATGAACATTTCCTGCCACCCAGCTTTCAAAACATCTTCTCTCCCAGGATATTTAATTTCATGTGGAAAGCAATTTTTCATCAGCCTACACAAATTAGTGAATGAAGAGGACATGGTGCATCTGACTGCCTGTCTGAACTCCGAGAAAGTGCTCTCTCCACTGTGAGTTACTGGGCTTGAAACGAAACATTAATAATGTTTTTTATTTATGAACAGGAATTGATCAAAGGACAGATATGGAGTGGTAATGGTAGATGTCAGTGGGTTTATTAATACACATTAGAGCTGTGAGGCAAATGCTGGACCTGGGTTTAGTTAAAATGAAATGTTTCATATATGTCATTGGAGTGAGCTTTGCCAATACTGTCAAGATGGAAAAGGTTAAAATACAGATATGAATATAGAGTGATCAGAATTAGAGGTACAGCAAGCATTGCGAGTGAGGGGGATTAATATCAAAAAGATACTTGGGAGGAGAGAAAACTCTTGAAAGCAGCAACCCCAGAGAACCAACAGACACTAAGTCAGACACAGCCTTAAACTGGCCAAGACAGCAAGGTCACTGGCTGCTTATGGAATACGTAAATTAGCCCAAATTAGTTATTCCTGTTTCTCACAGAGGACTTCACATCAAAACCAGTTCATACACTTCAACACATCTCAGGGCTGGAAAGGTTCAATGAGATTTCTGAGCACAGTCAACATTAATCATTCAAGAGCTGAAGTGCCTAAATTAGTATGAAAGATACTGCAGTAAGTGCAGCTTGGCCAAATAATAATTAAATTACTACTGTGAAGAAGAAATTAAAAAAGACAGAACGACTGCACGGTACAAGTCCTTGGTTCAAGGAAGGGGGGCAGGACCCAGCAGAGGTGCCTCTCACCACTGCATCTCCTTCTGGACATTTCTTGGTTGGATACAAGGTGAATTAAAACCTCTACTAGCTATTTTCTCTTTTTAGTCCCTAGCCCTACAAACATTTATAAACAACACTAAATCTTTGCATCTACACATCCAGGTTGAGGTTGCTGCAAAAATGTTTCCAAGATCAGGTTTCTCCACCTCCATTGAAACTTTACGAGGGGTCTATAAAGCTGCTCATAAAACACAGTCTAAAAGTTCATACCTTATTTCCCTAGCAAAAGCAACTGAAATGATGCTCCACGCTATAAACTAATTAAATTGTTGCTTCCTTTCACTTCAGTCAAATACTCTAACCTCTCTTACATGATTTTCATTTTCTTCCCACTTTGAACTGCTATCAGATAGCCTGCATAAAACATTTTGCTGGTCAAAACCTTAAAGAAAAAAAAAGGAAAAATAGATCGGCTTTCTAATGTTTTTATATATAAAGACCCTGTCTGGTTCTTGATAGTATGCTTATAAATAATTAAAATACATGAACAGCAATAATAGCAAAATACTTTTCTTATAAGGCTTGAACTCAACTTTCTATCACCATGATGAGCCTCTATTTATCTTGCCTGTGGTAATGCTTTATAATGATTACATAAAGAGGTCTATTTTAGGGAGGTTATATCTTTGATCTCTCTTTATATGCATAGAAATCACTTGCAGCTGACACATCCATTACACTTACACACAATATTCCTCATCTGCAAACAAAATACTTATGGAAACATTTTGTTTCCTTTAGGAAAGTGCATTCCTGCTTCTCTCAGTGCATGTCATGGAATCACAGAATGGTTTGGGCTGGAAGAGACCTTAAAGACCATCTCATTCCAATCCCCTGCTATGGGCAGGGACACCTTCCACTGTCCCAGGCTGTGCCAAGCCCCATTCAGCCTGGCCTTGAACATTTCCAGGAATGGGGCATCCACAGCTTCCATGCTGGGCAACCTGTGCCAGGGCCTCACCACTCTCTGGGTAAAGAATTTCTTCCCAATATCCCAACTAACCCTGTCTTCTGTCATTGCGGAGACATTCCCCCATATCCTATCACTCCATGCTCTTTTCCAAAGTCCCTCTCCAGTTCTCCTGTAGCCCCTTTAGGCACTGGAAGGGGCTCTAAGGCTCCCCAGAGCCTTTCTTTCTCCAGGTTGAACAACCCCAACTCTCTCAGACGGAGTCAGAAATAATTGAAAACACACTGTGAAAATCAAAGAGGGCACTGATTCCTCAGGCAAGCACATAGAATTCATCACATAGATGTTAGTTATTTAGATTATTTTTCTATCAACTGCCACATAAATACATCCAATTTTAAAAAATCCTGACTGCAAACCACAAGGCATTTCTAAGGCTGGTACAGTTTTTTGGAATTTTCTAGAAAGCAGAGAAGGAGAGAAAGTCGAAGGAGGATTTTTTTAGTTGCCTTTAGCTGGAGTAAGCACACAGCCAAGCCCTTTGAAGCACAGGAGTTCTTCCCAGTACTGCTGAACCCATCTTGCCTCCAACACCACCTTTCCCACCATGTGCTTCACCCCCTCTTTCTGAGGCCTTGACTTATCTAAGATCATTTAATTTTCCATGTATTCTCAGTCAACTGACGAAGTTCTGGGAATTACAGAGAGAATAAATTTCCAGGTGCTTTTCCCTCAATGTCTTCAGTAAATGCCTTAAATAGGTTGTGTTCATTGTGTGCTTCACCTGAAAATAGTTACAGTGATAGTTACTAGACCACAAGGAAGACACACAGGGACAAAGCCAAGATGCTTTGATATCTTCTATTAAAATCTTCTATCAAATTTGACCTACATATTCCAAATGAAGAATGAGGTCAAGACCACTGGGAAAAGGAGTTTCAGAGCACCCATGTACCAAAGATGCAGTATCATCTCAGTTTCTAATCAACAAACCTGTCCATATCTAAGTGTCAAATTAAAAAAAAAATGAGGTGAGGAAGAGCAAGAAGTGGAGGGAAATGTGTTTCTAAGGGAGAAAAAGAAATACATTTCTGAAAGGGAGCTACCCACGGCATCAGCCAGCTAACAGTAGAAGAGGATGCTAATCACTATTTCATAATTAACTAAGTTGAACCCATATTGTGGCTTTTAAAATATCATAACAGAGCCTGTGTATTCCTCTGCCATGAACTTTGATTCCTGAATGAGATGGCTCTTACGGGCTTCTCAGAGTTTCAATGGATCCTGGAAATGCTGTGCTGTTTTATCTTTATTTATCCCACACAAAAGACATCCCCTGATTTAAGCCAGATTTAATCACTGTATTAAATGGGGAGAACTGCTGTTAGGATGACACAGGCTTATTTACATTAGTCCCAGTTTGATCCCAATGATATGCAAGCAGTTTCCTCTGATTTGATGAACCATATTGATGAGACAGAATGAATGTTGCAAAGCACTTATTTATCTGCAAATAGATATGTATTTGCCACCAAGACTTTGTCCAATATAAGCTCTAAACTCCAGAGACAGGGAAAATATGCTCCCCACTGGGGTACATGCTCTCTGCTGGAGTGTGACTAAATCTACTCTGCTGGCAGACCAGATTTAATAACGTTCTTCTCCTTCCCAAGAATGTTATAAAGCTGCATTAACATCCTCAGGCAAAAGTCTCCACAAAAATGAAAAGGAATATTGTTCCTATTTTAGAGATGTGATAAAACCCTATAGCCAGCCACCTACATAGTAAGTGTTTCCATTCATCTTGGTAGCTGAAAACCCAACGTTCAGATCACCTCTAAGTTTAGAATAAAGTAGTATGGGAAGTTAAACACTTGAGCAAATTCAGGATTGCAATTACCTTAGTTAAAGTGCAATCCTGATTTATCACCCTATTCTTACTAGGAATCTTTCTGTCATCTTTCCAGAATGAACACAGATGACTGCACAGAAGGCTCAAGGCGTATAGCAAGTAATATGTACTACATGGATTTTGGAGAAGACATCCTTTCATGCATATATCAAACCCTAAACATTTCATTGAGAGACAAATCCACAACCAGTAGAATGGAAAAGAAACCACCAGAAAAAGAAAGGTAAAAAATCATTTCAGCACAAGGAATCAAACAAGCAGACCCACATTGCACTTCCCAAAACAATTTAAATTCATCTTTATGATGCTGCTTTAGGTTTCTTTGCTAAACTACCTGAAAAATGGACTCTGGAGCTCATGCACAGAAACTTTAGGCAAAGCTCTGGTTTTATTGTTAATGTGGAATATGAAACAACAACTCGTTGTTCGTGACTAGATGCTATGAACATGAGCAAATTTAAAATAGGCTCAGCACTGGTATCTACAGCAGCAAGAGCTGGGCACGTTACCAGCACTTGCTGTACAATTGCTGCCTTGCAGTTGTACTAACACTTAATCCTTACCTATTGCACTTCTCTTTTACAAAGCCTAAGTGTAAAATGGCACTAAATGCAGTGTGAAAACACAGTAATTCCCAGTTGCCATATTAAAACATTGACAAGGTTGCAGTGAGATGTGCTGGAGAGGCAGTTCTGCAATGTTATTACCATAATGTGGTGGAAGGAAACCTTGTCTAGAAAGTGAGTTCACTGAGATGATATCTTCCTATTTCTTCTGACTGATTACCTGTTCAATAAATAAATATGTTCCTATTTTAAATAAACATGGATATTTTAGATTTCTTCATTATTACTTAATCTCCACCAATAAAAGCCTTCCTATAAAGGAAGGGCACAGTACTGGGCAGAGATTCACCAAAATCTTTCCAAATGCTGTAATGTCATAGTGGCAGCACAAACTACCCATAAAAGCACTTAAGCTGCCAGTACCCAGAACAGCACATAAAATCCAAGAAACTTATGGGAATTACACTGGTACTTATAGCAAAGCTTAGTACACAGTCAAATTCCTAACAACATCAGAAAGCTCCATCACTGTCACCAAGCTGGAGACATCATAGGCAGGGCCAGTGTTTAGGTGACACTGTACAAGCACAAATAATCCACTTCAGTGACATCTTAATTAATGGCTCTTGAATTGCTGGGGAACACATGCATTTCTCAGATACTGCAGAATTGTTAAATAACGAGGTGAATCCACTGCAACAACCTGTCTGAAGTTCCTGCAAGTCTTTGTAAAGTTCCCATAAGTCTTTCTGGTTACTGCTGTGATCTTTGATGCTCCACTGTCCCCTACACGCTTGGCAGACACCAGCACATAGGCAGGGGCATGGCATTGCTGGGAAGCTGGGAGATGCTGTTCTCAGAAGAAAAAGAAGGTGGTGAAAAGGGTGAAACCAATAAAAATGCTGGAGCTGATTTCAAGCTGCAGTTGCAGAGCAGCTGTATCTGCATCTGGTCTCCTGTCTCCTCCATCCAGACCTGGACATGACCCCTGGGCTCCCTGGCTTGGCCCTGGAGCTGTCTCCAGGCTGTGGATTTCCTGGGCTGTGTGTGATGCTGAGCAGTGCCTCTGGACCCGATCCTGGCTCAGTCTCCTGTGTGCTTTGCCATCACCTATTCCAGGTGGAGCCACTGGCCACTACTGCACCCTCTGGCCTTCGGAGCATCACTCCTCATCAAGAGGCATCTGAAATCCTCACAAATCCTCCTGAAACATTGCTGCTGAGCACAAAGCAAACCCAGGGAAGGCATGTTGGGATCATGGTGTGACACAGCAGTCAGTGCCTTGCTCCATGACTAAGGGCTGACAGATGTTGTCTGCTCCTTCCAAGTGATCTCATTGGAGTAACACTGCAAAGCCTGGGAGGTGACATCAAACACTACCTGTGCCTGCTCCTGGAACAAAGAGCTATTAACTGGAATTCTCATTCTTAACAGCAGCATGATTGCTAACGTGAGGATGAAAAGGTCCATGTTCCTGGTGGTCCTCAGGTTTGTGTGAGAGGCAAAAAAACCCATTTCCCAAAGCATTTACAGTGACAAAATGACGAGATCGTAGAAATTTAAAAAGGCCTTTATTGTAACTGACAATCATTTTGCTGTTTTAATTCTTCAGACAAATTTAAAAGACAAGTTCTGCTTTGTTAAGACTTGCATAATCTCTTTTGCTCCTGGCCTTGTCACCTATCCTGACTCAACCAGCTTTCCAGGAAAGAAAGCAATTTAGAGTGGGGACATCTTTCCCATGAGAACATGGGTGGTGGAACATTAAACCATGAAGCCTTCTGAGAAGCAGCACCAACATGGGCACATATCATCAATTTATCTATGTGCCAATGCCAAGATGAATCCACTTTTTAAATCTTTTTATTTTACATGCGGTACCTGGCAACAAAGACACAGATCCTGCTGTAAACTTGTATTCCAAAATGGATTTTGAGTTGTAAAGCACACTTGGACAATGGGGAAACTTGGTGACAACTGTGATTCCTTCAGTCTGTTTTTGCTTCTAGTTCAAATGTTTAGCCTTTTGCTGTAACCAAAAGGGACAGCAGAAAGCCCTTGCCTAGACAAACATAGTCTAGATACAGAACATGAAAAATTCAGACGTGTCTCTGAGATAACATTAAATCCACACATTTATTTGAAAACTAGATTCCTTATTCAAAGGATAATTCATAAATGCCTTCAAGAATAATGATTCAATGCCATGCACATGGAATTAACAATACAACTCCATTGCTCATTTGTGGCAATTTCATGGTGAACAGAGATGAAATGTCTTCCCAACTAAAGAGAGGATTTTTCTAAGATTAAAAGCAATATGTAGCTTTAAGTGGGTTAATATTTATGTTAGACCAGTGCAGCAAATAGAAATACACAAAGAAATGTAACTCAAGCTTTGGAGAAAACTGCGATTAAAAAATGAATTAAAATCAAATTAATCTTTGCCCTGTCCCAGTGTAATGATTTAACTGCAATTAAGAAATCTGTAAGATTTCTTAATAACAGATAACAGAGCTTGAGGTCAAGGCTGAATAAATTACACATATAACTGCACAAAGGCACAGAAAGCTAAAGGAGAAGTACAGCAACTCAACAATAAAAGGCTTGAGGTCAAGGCTTATTACGTGCACTAGAAGTACTTGGGACTCATCTGCATAGCAGAAGGAAACAATTTTATAGCAAACTTGTGAAATTTTGAATGAAGTAGACTGACATCTGGGAAAGGCTATTTCCATAAACAAATGTTGACACGTGACAGATGGATACAAGGGCTATTTGAGGACTACTGTATGCATTCATGCTATTCATACCAGATTTCTCTTTACAGGCTTCCTAGCAACTGAATTTATAACTAAATCCCTCAGAAGCTCCAAGCTCTCTGAAGGACTCACTACCCTCCCCCTAAAAGAGCACTTGTGGGGGGAATTCAAGAAAGTCATTCAAGAAAAGTATTTTACAAATGCTCCTTCTGGTTAGCAAAGGAAGTACATGAGCGATCTGAACTGGTTCAGTCCGAAAATTTTTAAAAATATCTTCCAGACAGGATTTGTTCCATTGTGCTGCATTTTGTTTTATTAAAGCTGAGCCCTGAAAACATTTCCATTACCTGTGAGAGGACAAAACCACACATGCTGAAGGCGTGATTCCTCAAAGGTTTTACAGGGAGAATTCATGCTCTAAGGGCATGAGCCAGGTAACCACTGGCAGCAATGCTGAAAGCTGTGAGCACCTGTAGCTGTAAACTCCTTGCTGGTCTCTACTCCAGCTTTTACATTTCCTCTGTCTGTCAGCAATGCTGGAGATATTGTCTGAGGATATTGGCTTAAACATCATTGGATTCAAGACCTGAAAGTTATGTGAGGCAGCCATGGAGGACAGGGCAAAAGGGGAATGTCCAGGGAGTTGACTTTGGAGCAGTAAATTTAAAATAATCAAACCACACAAGGTCTTCAAGGCATTAGACTACACATTTCCCCAAATGACAAGCATACATTGCTTCTGTGCAACTGAAGAATAAAGTGCTGCAAAAAAATCACTGGAAGATGACAGTAACTTCCTTCATTTGCCAAAGGAACAGTGAAAAATAAAAAGCCAAACCATTCTGCTACAATCTGGTATTTCTGCAATTTTTTTCTAGGTTTCAGAATGAAAGATGTCAGAATTGCACTGGAGATGGTCCTAGTAAGGTTTCACCCTGACTCCATCTCACATTTTTAACGCATTGCAGCAGACACACCACTTGAAGCCATGAATTCAACACAGAAAGAATAATTGAGAGTATCCAGAACAATGAAAACAAGATAGGAAAAGGGGAGCATTATTGTTAAATGCATTTATATTCATAGCCATGAACATACTGGGTGTTGCCTTGGGGTATGTTTATTAATTTATTTATCTTTTTTTTTTCCTTTTTTTTTAATTGAAGCCAAGTAGGTTTTTATGGCTTCTCAACATACACAGCTCAAATAAGGAGATACTTGATATGAAACACATTCAAGTTAAAATCATGGTCTGCCATTAATTCACTAACAGAGAGCTACATGATTTCCCAAAGATCAAAGCATACATTTTTAAGCCACAGAGTGTGAATTTATCAAGAATCAATCTTCATTCACTGACATATCATAAGGATCCCTTCGTGGTTTAACCATGCACCAGATATGTGAAACTGTTTAAGTGCCAAATACTCCTATTACCTCAGCATATACTTCCTTAAAAATCTTGAAGACACACAGATGTTCCTCATAATCTCCTCACATGTGTTTCAGGCATCTCTTGACCTTTCATTTTAACAAAGGTATTATTTTGTAAGGCTCAAATGCCTTAATTTTGACTGTCCAATCTACACTGAAAACTTCTTATTTGATAAACAGCAATTTGCCTAGAGATTAAAACTCTTCAAGTGAATAATTAGTGCTGTACTTGCTCTTATTTGCACTCTGGACATCCTTTCTACAGTCAGGGCAATGCTTCATCCCCCTGCCAGTTCCAAAGCCCTTTCTTTGCACGTTCCTGTGTTTTAATACACACAGCAAGAATCCACAGGCTGTCCACTTCTCTCAGAAGATACAGGGATCAAAGAGTATTCTCTTTTCCTTCTAATCAAAACTAACACATAGAAAATATTATGCTAGAACCTATACTGACTTTTAGTCAGTATTCTTTTTGAGTACAGTCGGCAAAATGTGGAAATACAAATCCCTGGAGGCAGCATGGACACAGATGGATGTGGCAGCACAGCACAGCTCTGCCCTGGAGCATTCATTTACCTAAGTTGTTGCTGTTACCTCAAACACCCCATTTACTTACATTAGAGCCAGCTCAGTTTTTAGGCTCTAGTTTTGATTAATTTATGTACTGGTGTTGATATATTATTGGGCATGTTTTCTTTTTTTTCTTTTTGCCATGGATTTGGCCATCTCCTTTTATTGCCACGGGACTTTTTGCCGTGTATTCATTATGATATGGGTCGTAATTTTTAAGTAGAGAATCTATTACTCTGTAGTTCACTGAGATATTTCTTAACCCCTGTCACAAGGAAAACCATAAGTTTTTGTATTTAAAAGATGCAAAAACCTCACCAACTTCTGGAATAATTTATTGGATTTATGCCACTTTATGCTTTTAAATCACTGCGCTCATGACGGATGCATTCCCCTCCAGAATGCTCACTGGGCTCATGACACAGAGGTTTTTCATCTCAGACTTCCAATGTCACAGCATTTACAAAGCTAAAGACATCTCTCCATCCACGGTCACTCCCCTGACAGACACCTCCAGCTTCGTCAAGTCTCTCTGCAGCAATGTTTAACTTTTCCTTGGGTTTTTATTACCTAAAAACAACTTTTAGTGAAGATGTATTTGGCACCTTTACTGCTGGGAAAGGAAAGCAGCAAGGAATGGTACATTCTCAACTGCTGCATACCTTCAGGGATCAGGTTTATAAGAACCACGAATTAAATGGAACAGAAAAATGAAAATCCATCTGCTGTTGGGAAAACCAAGCCTCATAGCCCTGAATCCCCCAAAAGAAACTGTACAAACTTGTCTTCTGAATTAACATCAAAGGTTGTGGGGAACAGACACATATGAAATCAAAATATGAACGTATCACTGACTTTACCGTGGTTTTACCTTGTAAACTTTCTGGGGAAAGGAACTGTGATTTATTTTGCTGAATAGTAGGGCATATACCAGTCAAAAAAACCCCAGTACGTCCCCAAGTAGAACTTCAAAAACATCAAATTATTGCTTTAGTTTTAAGTGATTAAAGAAAAACACATGAAACAGAATTTACTTGATGTACTACTAATAACAGCTGCAATTACCTGGATGGTGAAATTCAGCTTACTGGCAAACGTTTAAAAAACTATTCAAATTTACTCACCTATGTTCACTACAACATTCTGAACCAAAATGTCAATCCCTAATTTAATTTTGCTGAGGAAGAAATCAAGTCACAGTTCAATGGCCCTTTCAAGGCCCGAAAAGGCCTCAGTGAGAAGCTATTATTTACATCTCCTATCGCTGGATAACCTGTCTTCCTTACTATACAGCTCAGTAATGTGCTTTATTTAATTCCCTTCTCATTCAAAATACCAGAAGCTAAAACTTTGGTCTTTTTTTTGTGTTACAGATTAGGACTTTTATTTTTCCTCTCTCTGAGAGAAATCCCAATTATGCTGTATCTCCCAACATCACACATAAAACTGCACTTTCTTACTGTACTCCTTTACTAGTTTCCTTTAAGCTGAACTTAAAAGTTTACAGCTTGGCTGTGAAAAATGTAACGGGAATAATTTCTTCCTGAGGTGAAATTGGAAAAAAAAAAATTACAGAGGAAGCACATGGACTTTTAATTGACTATCATGACAATTATATTACCCCAGAGATACTCATTTGAAGAAAGGGTCCTGGCAATAAGACATTAAAACAACTGTATTTTCTATGTCTTGGGTATCTTTTATCAGAGGTGCTCAGTGCATCTACAGTCATTCATTAATTAAACTGTAAGAGCTCCCAGTGTCATCGAGCAATTACTGCTTATCTCCCCTTAGTAAATACCAAATCAGGGACAGGGACAGTTAATTTCTAGGAAGATTTTAAATCTGTCCTTCCCAACTGACATTACTTTTATAAATGAATTAGGTTTCCTAGGTGGGTATTTGTGATACTAATGAGTTGTATGTGAGGCAGAAAGAGACAGGAGGCACAAGCTGGTGCACACAAATGATTGAACACCCGAGGCAGCTCAGAGCCAAAGGCACTGCAGAGAAGTGAACCAAAGGAGTGCTGAGATAAACCTAACCCTCCCTATCCCATAAAATGCACAACAGCCCCAAGGTCCAAAGTTCCCTTACAAGGAAAGCTGCAATAATGGTTGAAACTCATAATTTCATTGATTTATACAACAGGTTACATCCTTATGTGCCTTTTCTGGCTTCCATGAACAATGCTTTCCCTAGGTTTTTGATGATGATTTTCGTTCTTTTTGTCCCTAGATGCAAACCTGTCATAAGATCTTCTAGTAGCAGTAACATCACAGCCATGTCTCTGGTAGGATCCAAATGCACTTCTAACACCAATGACACAAAGTCCCCTCTCCTTCAAAAAAACCCGGGACATTAATTCTCCTCCTGTCTGCTGACATTCAACTTTATAAAGTATTTTAGATACAGTTTGTATGCTGCACTCTACTCATTATGTTTTTAATGTCCAGGAATTCTGAAGCCCTTGTAAAAGTCTTACAGTTTTAATAAGAACATATTTATTATTTCAGTTTAACTTTAATTAGACCTTTGCCACAAGTCCGAAGTAAAAAGAGAAGGATGCCTTCCTCTGTCAAGCAGGTGTTTTAAACACCCTGAATGAGCAGAAGTATTTCTTTGGAGCAGATAAGTACTATAAACATTGAGAGGTTCTAAGGCACAATGGTTTGCATATAACGTAATAGCTTTTTCAATTCAGGAAGCTGAGATTCCTATCTACATAGGACAGAAGCAAAATTAATTTGATGGCGTCAGTACAGACCTCTTGGACCTAATTAACATTCCAAACCTCTCTCAGAAACAGTATTTGAGTAGTTTCTTAAATGAGAACCAAAATGAAATAACACTGTAAAGCCTGAGGTGACAAATCTCAAAGGGAACAGTCATTTTGGTTCATGATTATGTTTTCTATAGAAGAGGGAACAGAAACGCATATTAATGAGAATGAAGGGTTTGGAGAGAGATGACCTCTTCTTACAAACTTTATCTCATTTATATCATTAGATATCGAAAAGAGTCAGGCCACCCCTTTTGTACTGTTGTACTATTCGCTCCAACTTTTGACCTCCCACTTCCAGACAATACTGAAGATGGAGAAACTCAAATTCTGTTTCATCTTCAGTGCTTAAAAGATACTGCGGATTAAGATCTTTTACCAGCACTAAGCAATGCCTGAGTGAAAGAGGAGTTCCATAAACATCATCTCTCAGCAGGCTCCAGAGCAGATCTAAAGCCATTGGTACAATATGATACCTCAGCCTCCACCTGTCTCTTTATGGAGCCCTTTGAGTGGTACACATAAAGAAAAAAAGAAGTATAGAACATGTTCCTACTCTCAATTTTAATCAAAGGAAAATATTAAATTGGGGAGATAATTTCCTTTGTTTTAGGCCAAGGGAAATCATGGTCATAGTGTGAGACAGACTTAAGGAAAATTAAGTTTCTTAGAAAAATAAAGAAATCTAACCAAATCCCATGTTAGTTCTAAATCTGCCTGCAGTTTTTAAAAAGGACATTTGAGAAATTTCACTTGTGTAAGTTTGATGCCAAGCAATCATCAGCTGTGCAATAAACGGAGCAAAAGCGATAACTTAGCAGAGCCGAGTGAATCAGCGATGTGATCTTGTCTTACCCTTTAGCCTTAAGCAGTCACTTGGCACATGCATGGGATGAGGCCTTTTTTCCATTTTTCATACAGGACAGAATTGCCTCCTATCAGCAGAAACTAACATTTCTCCATCCCTTAAAAACATTTCCCTTCGTGTCTCTCTATCCTGTGTGAGCACACTATAAACTCCAACAGCAAGACAACAATCTCTGCTCCTGTAAAGTAAGCAGCAGGAAGCTTCCTAGTTTTTCACATTCAACAGCAACAAATCTATTTTAGTCCAGTAGACCAAAGACACATTCCTGCTAAAGTGACACTCACTCGATGAAACACCAAAGCCATTTGCAACACTGCTGACTCCTATTTTGAGCTGTACTGCGTCGAATTGCATTATTTGGGGAAACAGCCTACAAAAAGCATGATAGCAAGCTGGTCTCTAGGGCGTCAACAACTGCCTTTTCATGGACCTCTCTAATGAAGAGTGTGGGCACATATGTGAAGGCAGCATGAGAACTCATTGTGTTACAGAGGCTTGCTGTGAGCCAGACATCTGAGCTACTTGAAAGTCCCAGCAAGTCTTTGTCTGAGAAAACAAGTAAATAGCTCTTTTTATTTGGCCTTTATTGGAATAATTGATGTTGCTATAGAGAACACAGTCATAAATTCGATCATCATTCTCTCAGAAAACCAAAACAATCTTTCTAAGGAACAGTCTGAAAGGAAGCCCAATAATTTAGCAGATAGATTAAACACAATCATAACGACGGAGAGAATTTACCTTGCAAATTAAAAACCTACAGGTCTAAGTCTATACATTTTTAATGGTGCACAATGCTACCTTTCCTCAAAGGCAGTTCCAAATATCAACTGAAAACAGAATTTTCAGATATCAAACACTTCAAACATTGACTTTTGACAGTTTGTACTTACACAGGAGAAAATCATCCCAAAGAACTGAGGTTCCAATTAAATCTCAAACTTTTTTATCTGAGAATTTGGTGGTCAAAAAACTCTTTCAACTATGCGCACAGTAACAGAAGGGATTCAGGATACTTTTATTTTTCTACCCAAAATAACTTTCAGTAGATTTTCACAAAACTGTATTGTTATCCATCCTTTTGAATACAGATGCCAGTGACTCCATGGCGGGGTAGTTGGGAAAGCACCCTTAGAGACACTTCTTACCCTTTTCTTGCCCTTGCTTGCTTGAGTTCTGTCTTTGCAATCACTTGCTGCTGCCTCAGTGGTGGACTAAGTTCACAGTTCAGACAAAGGCAGATTGTTCAAGGCATTCTCCACTGGGGAAACCAGCCACAAGGCCACTTACACTCTCTCTTCCCCTCCTGATAGCAATTCATTTAAAAAAACATTAAAAAGGACTCTAGGATGCAAGGTAGATTTGAACCCATCATTATCCAGACAAAACCACCTCAACTGGAGCTTTCAGCAGGTTCTTTGAAATCTCTTCTGTTAAGATGGGAAGACGTAATGATTTTCCCACCAATATGTCTCAGAAACCTGAAATTTCACTCATCTTTAAATCCTCTGTCAGAAGGAATCTGTGGTTTCAGTACATGAAACATCAGTAATGTAATTTCATGGAAGTTCCTGTGTGTGGAAATCTGATGCTGAATTGCACACAAGACTCATCTAGACCAGCACTACCTCTGCACCAAGTACTCCAGCAGGAAAGGAAAGAGCTTCATCCTCTGGTACAGTGGAAGGGGAAGGGACAAAAATTGAGCAACAAGCCCTTTAATTCTTCTGCCTTGGTCCCAAGAAACCTGGCTTTCAAAAAAAACACTGAATTTTCCGACAGAGGCTGGAAAATGGTACTAAGCTTTTAAAAAGTTTATTCACAAAACACCGATGAAATATAAAGTGAGTAGCATTTTTTAAATAAAAGTAACTTCATCCATCTCCCAAAAGTTTCTCAGTTTTCTGAAATGCCACTCAGGTCGGCATAAAGTTTTTTAAGGAAGATTCCTCTGCACCAAGGCATTCCTTCCCAAACAGCAGAGAGAAGATGGGAATCACCCCCTCAGCATGCCAGTGGCACAAAACAGGATTTTTATGGGTCTGCAGACAAGATCAGACAAGAAGAAATAAATTCTCCCTGGATGAGCCAACGGGAATCGCGTGTCAGCACTTCATGAGGCATCAAATTCCCTTCATTTGCCACAAATCACATTATATACTGGGAATTCCTATATGAAATAGTCATTCCTCAGGCAAGGCCTCCATTTACTCTTGCCTGAGGTAGACTCTGAGTCAGATCTTCAGAGCTGGGCTCCTGGGTGTTGGTGACACACTGGCAGAGGGAAAAGCTTCTCCCAGCCACAATGTCACACACTGATGAAGGGCAGATCCCCGTAATTTCAACAGGAACATGGCTTGAGCCCATCACTTCTGCCATTCAGAA
This sequence comes from Gymnorhina tibicen, assembly GCA_013399875.1. NCBI lineage: Eukaryota > Metazoa > Chordata > Aves > Passeriformes > Artamidae > Gymnorhina > Gymnorhina tibicen. Next base: position 621,981 of record VXAZ01001682.1, read on the forward strand.
CCAAAAATGCATAAATAAATATCTGAGGGAGTTTTTTAATTGGCAGCTTTCTCTGAAGAGAAGCTTGATCTGTTAGTAAAGTATTCTTGGTGAAAACTCTCAAATCTCTTTACCCTTATAGGGTAGAAAATCAAGTTTGTAGCTTTAGTCTGGCCTGCGTCCAAAACTGGAACATCTGCAAACTTTAAATCCCATTTTATTATAAACTCAAAACAGGCTTAACCAGGAAAGAGTTTGTACTGATTATTGAAGCCAAACAGTACTAAAAAAAAATTAAAACCTGAAATACTAATTACTAGTATACCCTTCCCTGAGACAAGACTGCTTTGTAAGAACATGAGCAAAAATAAGAGAGATATCCAAAAAATTGCAATTCTGCTTCACATTTTGGGATTTTGATTTGTCAACAAGGGCCTGTCACTTTAACAGATGATTCAAAACCCAGGAAAAAAACCAAAACAATAACTGTATTTCCTGAGGAACTCGCCTGAAGTTAAGACATTTATAATTTCTCCATATTAATGAAACAAACAAGACAGTCTCATCTATTTTTCAAGATGTTAGAAAGAAAATACACAAAAACTCTCCATACCTCTAGCTTTCTCTAGTCTATCCAACAGACATGTTAGATGCCTTTTCACTTCACAGTTAACCCTTGAAAGGGAACACTGAAAATTCAAAGGTCCTTCCTTCCTTCCTTCCTTCCTTCCTTCCTTCCTTCCTTCCTTCCTTCCTTCCTTCCTTCCTTCTTTCTTTCTTTCTTTCTCTTTGTCCT